>NJDD01013293.1:7662-21205 GCA_002245505.1 Calephelis nemesis | reverse complement strand
TCTGAACTCTATTGTTCAAGTATGAGATCATGACATCAAGAGCTCCCCTGACAGTGTCATAATGGTGGCAGGAATAGGTAAGGCGGTGGATCCCTACCTGGACACTCGTCCGCACGGCACTCTACCACCAGAAAATTTGAATAATTTATGAAATATCAAAAGCCGCCAAAAACTAATGAAAAAAGGATTTTTAGCCAGACTAAATATAATGTTTAATGGATTTCAGACAAAACTCAGTGAATTCCCAAAAGCACTGAAGCGTTTGACTTTGAGGGGCTCCAAGTGCTTCAATGTCAGCGTGGACAAGTCCTTCCTGTTCAGGATCCAGGACTACTTGCCGAAACTATTGGTATGTCAAACGTATTGATTGGTATATTCGCAACAGTGAGATCAGAGAGAGTGAGGGGGAGTAGAGTGTGTCATTTGTCTCTTCGTGCGCAAGCCTACTAGCGACCACGGTACACGATAACTGCTTGCACTGACGCTACTAGCCTAATTACTAACCTATTCATGACTGAATCCACCAGGAGAAACACCCCGTAACCTAAATTACTTGTTAGCCATCACCGAGTGAAGGGGTTGTCTCATTCCGACGCTTTAGAAGACAATTACCTAATTTATATGTTGGAAGGCAAACAAGCAGAAGCTGATGGCTTACCTTACCATTAGGAAATACTTTTTCCTTTTTTCCCTTAAAATATTGTAGGTATTTATTAATTTATTAACATACGCGTTGCCTAAATACACCAAAGACTGTACAGGTCAGTTGCTAACTGATGGCTAGTGTGTTAAATTTCGTGTCAGGGTAAGTTTATACTTAGTTTCGTCTCTTTAGACTAGTGGTCCTCTGTTGGCGTTGACTACATGATATCACAGGTTATTCGGGCTTGAGCCAATTAAAAATGTGTTTTTTCTATTTCTCTAAAACGACAACGTTGCCCTATATAAGGTCTTTTCAAATTAGTGCTCGAAATTTTGCCTGGATATTCTGAATATTTAACTGAATCAGTAAAAAATATTAAAAAAAAATTAGACTTAAAATAAATAAAATATAGCAATATAAAAATCGACTATTCAAGCGCTCAAGTTCAATGACCGCAAGACGACGCGCAGCTGACGACAGTGTACCTACCTTACCTAGCATACGGCTATACGAGTATTTCGTCCAGATTTTACCTAGTACGTATTTTCTATGAAATTGGCACTTTGGACTAATTAAATTAATTTAATTATTACATTTCACAGTTGCAAAAAAAGTAATAAAATAAATAGGATACCAAATAACGTTGATAGGCAAATTCGAGACCGCAACAAATAACATATTAATTAATTAAAGTACCTAACTTATAGTAAATTTAGATGTGCTACAATTTTTTAATCAAACTTATTTACAATAATAATTTACATACCTATTCCCATTACTTACATCCTGTGTTGAACATATCCACCATTAATTCACAAGATAGCACACTTATTGATATGTCTGAATGTAAATACCTAGGATATCTTTTTCACTTTTTACCTTTACACAGGTCACTAACATTCGTCTTTAACTACACTTCAATTGTAATTACTATGAAGATCACATTTCCCGTAAGTTAAATCTGTCAAAGAATAGGTACCTATACCACTACCACTTGTGAAAAAGTAGAAGGGCGTCAGGTCTGGTGACAAGGCTGGCGGCCATAGCAACCCTCGGCCTAATCAACATTCGCTATTGGAAAGGTATTTACTCACGAACACATTATGTAAGATAAATTGAGCATTCGCAATAAAAAAAAATAACACACCTCATCCGCGACCAAACGTCGACTGACCAACTAATTTAAAAATAATAATTTGTAAATAGCAGGATCGAATTCCGTTTCGAAGAAATCGAAACGAAAATTCACCCTTACAAATTCACTTAACTTCCTAGGATTTGTTTGCCAGGTATTATTACAAAGCAAATCTTTGAAATTTTGTTACGGAATTCCTTTTCAAAATATTTTAAACGTCTATAAGATTTATAAAAATCTATGAAAACGGAAAAGTTCCAAATGAAGGTATATTCGTAGTAACATACCTACATTTGGAACTTTTTCGTATGGAATTTGAGTAGATTTGTAGGGGCAAAAATTTAGTTTCGAAATTCCGAAACGGGATTGTGCAAAAGGGAATCCGCATGTATTCAACTTTGTGATGTGCGGCGGCCCTAAACATCGCTCGGTCGTTCCTTGCAAGTTGCGACTTGCTCGCGCCATGTCCTTGAAAACATTTAACACACGTTTCGTGCAGTAACATCGATCTACTTACGTTAGTACTAATTAATAAAACTACCTATTCAATTTTTATGAATAGTAATTGTTTGTTATTAATGAAAATTTTTATTTATACAATTTCAATAACTACAAACAAAATGCCCTCAGTAATGTAGTTAAAATGTTTTTTTTATTCAAGCTGTGTTGGAATAGTTTTTCATGACTTAGCAACAGTTGTTGTATCTATTAAACTAATAATAACATACCAACTAGACCCAGATGTTAAGTTATTTTAACCGATTACAATTTTGATTAAAAATTGTTAGGTAGGTAGGTACCTACCTAGGTAGGTATTTTTTTTTAAACAATCTAACATGAAATACCTAGTTGTTATTGTCTATACCACAAGTTATCAATTAAAATTTCTAACCTGAAGGTAAATATTACATTAGTGGGTATGTACCTACGCGTCGGTGGATTACACAGTCACGGCGAGCGTATTCGAACACTGTGATCAGCTGACAGCGTTCGTCGACCCCAAGCGTTTTATCGACATTAAATATTTTTGGTCTTTTATCTATTTTTCGTTTTAGATTTTTTTCATTATTTTTTACGTGATCAGACACGCGTTCCGAGCCCATGGCTGAAATATCGTTAACTAATTTGAAAAAGCCCTGTATTTAGGAAAGGTTTGCCAAGTATGTGAAGATACTTTAGTAAGCTCATCGGCTGCCTTACCCTCAGGCCGGAAAAGACAGCGGCGAACACTAGCTTAATAGCGGGAGTGGTTGCGGTGAAACAAATGGTCCCAGCGAGTCACCGCAAAATTCCGCAATCTGGTCACGGTCAAGGTGTTTGTAGGAAGTTGTCTTGGTAGGAAGGTCATGGAGAAAACTGTTCTTGTCAGTTTCTAGACGTGTCTGAGTGCGAGTGGATGTACCCGGCGACGCTGCTGCCGCTCAGCAAGCTGCCTGCCCTCGAGGAGTTGCTCATGCGCGACTGTCCCAAGCTGGCCGAGTTCGTAGCCTACGCGTCCCTCACTGCGAGATATGGGTTCAGGACGTTGAAGGTAAGCTAATTAGGTAACTACTGATTACGAACATTTTAGGACTTAAGGCAGTTACTGGTGCAAGATATTCCAAATTTACCAATATATTATATTATTATAGATAAATATTTTATTTAATAATTGTCATAGACAAACATCTTAGTAATTATCATAGACAAACATCTTTGTAATTATCATGGACAAACAACTTGGTAATTATCATAGACAAACATCTTGGTAATTATCATAGACAAACATCTTAGTAATTATCATAGACAAACATCGTGGTAATTATCATGGACAAACATCTTGGTAATTATCATAGACAAACATCTTGGTAATTATCATAGACAAACATCTTGGTAATTATCATAGACAAACATCTTAGTAATTATCATAGACAAACATCTTGGTAATTATCATGGACAAACATCTTGGTACTTATCATTGTCAAACATCTTGGTAATTATCATAGACAAACATCCTGGTAATTATCATAAACAAACATCTTGGTAATTATCATGGACAAACATCTTGGTAATTATCATAGACAAACATCTTGGTAATTATCATGGACAAACATCTTTTTAATTATCATATATAATTCTATCTAGCGTATACTATATAGCGTATAACTACATCGACTCACCGCGAGGCTCGGGTTCGATTCCCGTCGGGGGCAGACATTTGTGTGATGAACATTTAGATGTCTGCATTTCCGGGTCTGGGTGTTTATTAAATTTATTCTGGTATCTATTTAAGTATTTCTATGTATTGGTATCGTTGACTAACACCCATAACACAAGCATATAATTTGCTTACTTTGGGGTTAGGTTCAATTTGTGTGACTTGTCCAGTGATATTTTTATTTGTTTATTTATTATCTATTATCTATCTATATTTAATTAAAAATGAATCTCGCGTGGTCATTAAGTCACGCCTAAACGGATGGACCAATTTTGATTATTCATTTTTAATTGTATTTGTTATTGTCAGAAGGAAGGAAAAATCATATGAAGAGAAAAACCAGGAAAACTGCAGGAAAAGTGAGAAAAACCACACTTCAATGTTCTCCATATGAATTGTTAGTAGCTATTAATGTCAAGCGATACGAAGTTCGCTGGATCGGCTAACATCTTAATCATTATCATAGATAAACATGTTGGTAATTGCCACTTATAAATATCTAAAAAGTTTATTATTTTATAAATAGCCTACCGGTTTCGCTTTTTACAGCATCATCAGGTCTAGAACTTAAATTAGTAGATTTAAATTTAAATTACTAGATTAAAGAAATTACAGGAGTAATTTAAGTTCTAGCCCTGATGATGCTGTAAAAAGCGAAACCGGTAAGCTATTTATAAAATAATAAAGTATAAGTGATACGTAAAACAGTGCAAGTGTTTCTTCATTTAAAAATATGAATATTTGGAAGTTTTACCAAGCGCCGACGATGGAAAATATCAAATCTTAAAAGTTATTACACACTTTTTTTGTAGTAAACACTTGTACTTATCCACTGTACACGTTATTTAATACTTTTCGTTAATGTGTATTGTGGATAAGTACAAGTGTTTACTACAAGAAAGTGTGTATACTATGGAATTCCACCAAGTGCCGACGACAACAAGACGTATAGATTCTATTAAAAATTATTGTTGTTCAAACGGTTATTTCTAAAACTCCACTTGTTTTGTACTTGATCTATGAAAAATGACGGATTTTAGAATTCATTGCTTTGATTTTGTCAGTACAATGACGATAATGGTGTGTGAATTATCTTGCGTGGTATGTATGCTTTAGGTGTTGGATCTCCGTGGTTCTCCCGTTGGAGATTCAGAAGTTTCAGCGTTAGGTTGGCTGCCGGAACTGGAGAAGTTGTGGTTGAGTGCAGCCAACAAACCTCCTCCGCTCAAACACATGCACTACGCTGATGATAAGCCGGTGAAGCATCATCAACTCGATGATTGGGAGATAGAGGTATGGAAATACGTACTTTAGATTGTTTTTAGTCTCTTGTTCCAAGATTTTTTATTATTATTACCCTTATTGGACCTCTCTAACAAGCAGCTCTTAAGTACTGGTGGTAGAGTGCTGTGCAGCAACTTGACCGTCCGTTTGGTCCGGCGTGGGATTTGACTTCGTGAGGTCCGGGTTCGATTCTCGATTTTTATCTTTATTATTTTTCGATCGATTTTTATTTTTTTTAAATAATCGATTTTTAACGAAAACAAATCGATTTTTTATAATTTAAAGAAACAGTTCAATAATTCAAAGCTTAAGCAGTTGTACCATTGTTTTTTATTACAAAGTAAGCCCTCCAAACACTTTTAGGTCGTTTATAGAACATTTTTTACCTCGAAGCTATAAACCGCAAACTCACTCACACACTTAGTTAACGGGTTATTTATTTAAAATTTATTAACAACAGAGTTTGCAGTTTAGAAAGAATTTTTTAAAACCACCGTTTGTTCAAAATATCACAACTGACTGACAACTGTTTTATCGACTGAGTTTTTGAGTGTTGCCAAAACATGTTTGCCAGGTGTAGTACCTGTAGGTATTGGCATTGCAAGTAATTTTTCTACTTCTATTATGTAGTTGCTGTTAAAAGATTGAAAGTACGATGTAAGACTAATAAATAAACAATCTATTTAGTATGTCAAAGCTGCGGTTATAAAAAAATCGAAAGTATTATGTGAAACAATGAAACAAAAAATTTATTATTTTGTGTCAATGAATCGATTAATAAAAATCGATTAATTTTGAAAAAATCCATTTTTTTAAATAATCGATTACTTTTTCAAATCCCTAGTCTAACCCTTACAAATAAAAGCCTTACAAAAATATATTTATAGTTAGTTAAACTACAGAATCGGATTTCAATATTATGTTGTCTGATTTCAATGACCTATTTAAGGTAGGAGATAGAGCTACTTCTAGATCAGTTGCGAGTAATTAAATGTTATATGTATTTAAATAAAATATTTATTACTTTGTCAAATAGATGTTGTTTGACTTAGGAACCGTTCTACTTTGCGTCAAAGTGGACATCCGAAATGCAGGATATTGAGAAATCCGAAGAAAACTACGAAAATTTCGGCAATAACTTGCTTAGAATGACGTCTTCTGGCTTTTGCGGACAAAACAGCCAAAGTTTACCGAGGTAAGAAGAAATATAATTTTACTAGAGTTTGCCCGCGTCTGTGTTCGCGTATCACTTCTTCCTTTTAGTATTTACCTTTCCAGCGGGAACCCGTATAATTTTCGGGATAATAATAAGTAGTTACTTAAAGTAATTATTAAAGTGTTAATTTTCAGCCTATTCACTGTCTGTACACATAAAATCGTGCCATGACATCACTATGTTAAGACTGAATGAGAATAAATAAATTAATGCACACAGTAGCATTTTATAAGATTCTAGCAGGGGCATGCACAGAAATTGTAATCAAGATAGGCAGAAATTCTTGTTAAAAAAATCTTACCAGTTATCATTTCATTTTGCGTCTTACGTTTACCACGAAATGTCATATGATTCACATGCCACATTAGTTTATTCATAATAATCTGTATATTAATACGTGATGACATAACTTTGGACCCCTTTTTAAGAAAATAGCGCAGGATCATAAAGGATAATGGCAGAAAATTGTCTGGGTTTGTGTTAGCGTCCATAGATTTCACTAAAACAAATCAAGTCGAATTATTTTTTAACGAATTTTCATGTTTTCAACTTTTTTCTTAAAAGCCGGAGTTTATTTGTGATATAAAAAGCATATCAACTGATTACGAAGTAGGTACATTAAACTTCAATTGTCAATAGTGGTCTGACACTTACAAATACTAATAGTATGAACCGATTGTATCGATTATGAAATAAATAATCGATACAATTTAAGATCTAGTGTTGGTTGTGGTTTTAAAATACGCTTAATTGAACTCAATTAGGTACTTCATGTTTAGCATCGATATCAATAAGCTAATTGAAGTATTACAACATTAAAATCCAATGAATATGGTATATCGGATCATCAAATCAGTTTAATGTTTAATCGATTTTACTTTTAATCGAGTCTAATGTCATAGCGCTACTATCGTTTTTGACAGTAACAGTTTGACAGTTAGATGTTGTTCTGTGGTTAGATGCTACAGAACACATTTACATTAATCTGTGCTACAGAATACTTTTGCGTGATATTGTGATGATTCTAAAGTTTAGATTAAAATTATTGAAAAACTCTTCGTCACGGCATATTCATACCGCCAAGTAATATAGCGTAATATTATATACAGCCTATAATAAAATAAATGTGGAAATTAACATGCGAACCAGATTTGAAATCAAACTTCGTATTACTAAAAAAAGAGTAAAATTGTGTTTATTTCATTGTACTTGTTATTTATTCATGATATGTTTGATTTAATGTTAACCTACCATATAAATAAGTCATGTGATAATGAAATAGAACATGACTGTTTATTCATAACTCCGATATCTTTTTTTGTCGGCTTTCTCGAATGAAAATAAACTAGCTTGTAGACTCAGGTACTATTACTGAAACTTAGACACATTTTTCTTATACGGGACGCTTTAATTTGAATCCAGACAATTGTCACTATGGAGATCTGCCATTGTCCTTTGGCACACTCATAGTTTATGTGTAGGAGAAGTGCAGAACGCTAATATTGTTCAATAATAATACTTATAAAGTACATTAACCAATAACAAATAACATTACCCACACTACCATGCATTTGACACACACAAACAAATATATTGATGATACCGATAAAAGATCACAGATGGCGCACTATAAAGTTTGGAAATAAAGTAGTTGGTCTTGAGAAATGAAGATGGCGTACGTATCAACAAGATATTAAAATTTATTATGATCGAATTTCGACCAACGGTCGACAACTAGCAATAATAATTCTGTGAAGTTTTTGTATGATCACCACGAATTATCTAAGATAGTGATTGATCATCAAAAGATAAGACACCATAACAGGCAAAAGTTTAACAAAAGTTTTAAAAAAAGTTTTCCCTGTGTTGGTCCGGGCTTCTTTGTAGAATAGACCATCTGGCTTCCTTGCCAGGCAGCTGGTAAAAGGCGAGCTAAGGCTCACCGTCACTAACACTGTGAATTCTGACTAGGTGGTAGAGTTTAGCAGCGACTCGCCCGGATGGTACCACCGCCTTACCTGTTCCTGCCGCCATAACGTCATGACGTGTTCCGGTTCGGAGGGTAAGGTAGCCGGTAAACTTACTTTTGCTCGAGGCCTAACATCCCGGCCTCAGGTTGGCAACGCACCATTACCACCTTTGGTGTCTCTAGGCGGCGTGAATTTCTTACCATCAGAAATAATGTAATAAAAACAAATACAAATCATTGAAACTGATTTGGTATAAACGAAGCACGGGTATAAAGTACAAACAATAGTCATTTTGATTCTTGAGTCTGACGACAGTAGATATTGCTAACTCATTAAGTCCAGGTCGCTGATTCCAGAGGTCACTAAAGCGTATCCATAAACTCTTTCAATAGCGTATCTGGAACTATATATTAAGCCTAGGATTAGTGGTGAATTTTCAGATTAAAATGGTGTTGGTCCGGACTCCTTTGCAGAATAGATCATCTGCCTTCCTGCCATGCAGCTCGTAAAAGGCGCACACAGGCTTACCGTCAATAACACCGTGACGTCCTACTAGGTGGTAGAATTTCGCAGCGACTCACCCGGATTGGTACCACCGCGTTACTTATTCCTGTCACCATAACGTCCAATGCCTGCCGTTGACGTGTTCCGGTTCGGAGGATAAGGTAGTAAGCTTACTTTTGCTCGAGGCCTAACATCCCAACCTCAGGTTGGCAACGCGCCATTATCACCTTTGGTACCACCATCAGGAATTCCGTCTGCTTGTTTGCCTTCCATTATCATAAAAAAAATCGTTAAAATTTTTTTTGCCGCTTAAACTAATTGACAAGTCGCTAATTCCAGTAAAAAATACTAAATTGGCAACATTATACTTCAATTTTAACAATAGGCACTGCCTTTTTTCAACTCATGCAAATTTAGAAGTTCTTCGCGTGTGCGCATTCACTCACTCATATATCTCATTAATCATATTTTTCGTATAATTGAATTTCAAGCACACAAATAAAACCCAGACTCAGTTAGTTCCGCTTTTTTCCCACACTTACGGCACGGTGCCAACTAAATAGTTACTTGAATGGCTGACTTTGAAAGTCGGAGTGTATATTAATTGTTTTAGTTCATGACAGTAATGTAAGTTTCGTTAGACTGATTAAAATCGCGACCACAAAGGCGTGACGCACCAGTAACGTGTATAGACGCGGTTGTCTCTTACAATCAGGAGAGCTGTTAGCTTGTTTTTTGCACATATAGCTTTTTTTAAAATATTTACTAAAAATATAGAAAAAAATCAACTGTTACTGACAATAATAAAATCTTAATGTTCATGTATGTCCAAAAACATGGACATATAATTATGTATGTATGTCCATCAAACTAAGACTTAAAATGTATTGAAGGTTTTTCACAAGAAAAATAATAGCGATGTTTTCTTTTCCAGTACTGAAAATACTGCCAATGAAAGAACTGAAAATGGTAGTGGAGATAGTAAAGAGGTTAATGGTGAATATTCTCCGCCTAAAAAGCGTATAAAGTTTGATTTGTGTTATGATGTTCAAAAAAAACAAACAAGTCAAGAGAATTTAGATGAGAAAGAAACTCGAGATGAAAATGGAAGTAATTCAAGTTGTAGAGAAAGCGAAATTGCAAACCAATTTGCAAGTTCAAGTAAACAAGCAGACAATTCAGTCTCAAAAAGTAGTGATAAGGAAGAAAGACAGGTAATTGAAGATAAGAGTACAGATAATGTAAATAGTGATTATATGCCACCAAAAAAACGTATAAAGAAGACTAATCATACGGAACAAGAAGGTGAAGCTAGTAATAATATAAAGGCAGAAGTTTCAAATGAAAACATGGAAAGTGAAAATGTAAACAATCCTAATACGTCTGCAGAAGGCGATAAAACAAAAAACAAACATGAATATCCAGAAAATTCAGATAAATGTGCAATTGAAGAAGAAGATATATTAGAAAACGAGGAAAGTTGTGAAAACCAACATATTGAGAAATCAAGTAAAGAGGATATTGTAGAAAGTGAAGAAATCTCAAAAGACTGTGATAGTGAAACTTTAGAGCAAAATAGAGAAGATCGAATTAATCCTCCACATGTAGATGGACGAATCCGCCACACACCCGAATATGTTGTTATTTCTGGCCCACCTACTTTAGACTTACTGAAGAAGTTTGCACCTAGTGATTTTAGACCATTTGACGAGGCAAGTACAAGTGGATCTGGTTTAAGTGAGCCGTTCAATGAACCTGGACCATCAAGTGCTTCTTTACCTATATGTGAATCTAATCAATCAAGTGATTGTGGATGTTCTACTAAACCAGGACCATCATGTGAATTTTTGTCATCAAGAAATTCTCAACCTAGCTCTTCTAAATCGAATGATTCAGAAGAGCCAGGACCATCAAATGCCAAACCAGATAGTTCAGGGGTTTACATTCGTTTTCGACAAAACTGTCAACCAGAATACATCAATAGTGATAATACCAAAGCAAAAGTTGATAATAAAGCTGATGGACCTGAAGAGAGCAAACAGGAATCTAGTGATGAGGAGCAAGATAAAGAGGGCAGTGATAAAGAAGACGAGAAAAAAGAGAAATATGTTCGATTTAGAAAAAATCAGGATCCTATATATGTGAATTGTACACCAGAAACTGTGACCGAACGAAGGCCCGACCCTACTCCAGTGCAATACCGAATTGAGCCCCGACATCATGTGTTGTATGTTAGCGTCGGTCCACAAGTCAACACATACAGATTTCCAAGAGACATAGTCAGCGATTTACGCCTAGATGGTCCTTCGCACATAGATTCTACATCTCTAGTCACCGATTTTGCAATAAGAAGATTTGGTGTTGCTGATGGCGAAGATATAAATATAATAAACATAGGTCCAGCAGGAGTTATGAATAACGAAGCTTCAAGACCAAATCGTTCAAATTTGAGATTTTTATCAGTGACCGGTTTTAGGAACATAACAGATAGGAGTTTAGCTCACTTAGCTACATCTGCACCACATCTAACATACATAGACTTTAGTGAAACCAGTATTAGTGAAAGAGGTGCTGAAAACTTCAGAAGCCTGCGACCAGAATGTGAGTTAAAGTATTCACCGTTTAAGACTGATGGTAAGCCGTAAGTGGTAAGTTTTTGTGTATATTTGTACGAAAATTGTAATGCACTGCCTGTATCAATAAAATTTAGGGAATATGTAACAAATACCTTCACATGTTGGTCCAAACAAATTTTGTGATTATTCACTTTTTGCATCCATTATTGTATTATACTTTATAAATTACCATTATGTAACAGATTTTGATTTTTCTAAAAGAAATAACTTTGTTGGACTGTAAGCATTTTTTATTATAACATTGTAATTTGTAGACCCTTACTACTACGACTATAAAACCCGACAGAATTTGTCCATTTTGTACCTATGAATGATAAAAATAATAATCATGATAAATTAGTTGAATTGCAGAAAAACGCCAAAGACATAAATTATATATTTCACATTGTCCAAACAAATGGGTCTCACCACACTGATTATCTGATTTTTATTTCTATCATTTCCTGAGGTCAACAACAAGATATTTGACCTGTTCTATAATTGAAATAGTTAATAATTCTTTACACTATTTTTTTTCAACCATTTATTTAACTTTTGGCAGCAGGGTAAATACATGATCACTAGATAAATGAAAGAGACAGCTGTAGCTAGTAGCTGATAGGAATTTGACAGCTTGTAAAAGTTAAACATATGGAGTGAGCATAAATTTCTTCATTCTCTCATTTGTGATATACAGGGTCTTTCCTCTTGCATTTTCACTAGTTTTTCATTATCTGTAACAGTGACCTATTATATCTCACAAAATATAGATATAAACAACAGTGAATCATTGCATGTTTGGATGACAACATAAGTATTATAGTATGGTTTATAGTAAGAGAAAAAGTTAAGGTAACTAAGTGGAATTTCTTGGTTTAGTTAAATTAAAAAAAAGATTTATTGAGATCAAAAAAAAACAGAGTGTGATATTTAAATTTGATAATTGGTGAGATATTAATTTGCCTGACCAAATAAAATTATGTATTTAGTTTAGTTATATTGTGAATACATAATTACTAGCTAGCCAAAGTGTATATTTTAAAAGGCTAACCAATTACAGAACTTTTAGAGATGCCAGGACTATTTATATCTATGGCTTTTTATTCAACAATTTATACATTAATATATTTTTAAATTTAAAAATTAGATTGTTTTAAAATGAATTTTAAACAGTAAAAAAATAAAGGATTAATTAAAGTGGATTTAAATTATATATTTATTTTGTCTAACGCTCTTAATTAAATTAGTCTGAAAGGGTCATTTTAAATTACTCAATCTCAATTATCTTAAAATTGTATTGTAGAGAGATTATTTTTATTGTTAGTAGTATATAGACTTTGTGTTCCTTCACTGAATGTATCTTTAAAATAGATGTCTAGGTGGGTAGTTCCATTCCTATAGCCATTCTATGGAGGTACAATGAAATCTCTGAACTACTCAATTTATAATTTAACAGCTTAGCCCGTGATTGTTGTAGTAAAAAAATTATCTTACTTTTAGTATGTGAGCTTAAACATTTATTTGCGTGATACATTTCTAAAGAATTATTAAAATTGACTCAGTGGTGGCAGAGTACATATCTTTTTTTGTCTCTTGAAATTTATAAACAAAAAAAAATTTAAAGAAAAATGGCTATCTATTAATAATTAGTAAGTGTGAAGTATTTTAAACTTTAATCAATAATAATTAAGCACATATTCATATTAATGTATGGCATAGGAATAGACAGGATTAAGGCTGAATGCACATGAACAAGAGTCAAGAAAATCCAACTGTAAATTTCGGTAGGTTAAATAGACAATACAAAAGTTGCAGTAAGTAAAAATTACTTTGTTTAGTGAGAATCATATTTTTACTATTTTTGCTTTATTATTAACCCTTAATCAGGCCCCATGTGCAGTGGCATTAAAAAATATTTGTAAATATGGTGTGGTCTTAATATTTACCTGTACAATGTATACCTAAGAACTGTTTCCTAA
>NJDD01013270.1:0-12852 GCA_002245505.1 Calephelis nemesis | reverse complement strand
TCAATATTATTGGTAAAGAGTTCTATTTTCAAAATTTAAACTTATTTTTTTAATATAATGCTTTTAAGTTGCCAGTTTTAAAAACTTTCAGTTTGGCCCTCGTATAGAAGATCATACAAAGCTTCTCGTGACGCGTCAATATCATAATGTTAATACGTGAAGCTAAAACTTTGGATCCCTTTTTGTGAAAATTGCGCGGTGCATTTAACACAAAAAACAAATACATTGATGATAACGATAAAAGATCACAGATGGCGCAAAAACTATATTTATTATGTTCGGAAACAAAGTAGTTGGTTTTGTTAAATGAAGATGGCGTTCTTATTAAAAAAATAATTAACAATAGAACCTTAACAATGTTTGAACATTATATTTTAATCATTTATACCGAATAACTTAAAATTAAAATTTATTATGGTCGAATTTCGATCGATGGGCGACCATGACCATGCGAATATGTCTAAACACAAATAAAATATATTACATTCGAACATATTAATTCCTCGTTTTAAACTATTCGCCCGTTTTTAATCGATGGTTGTAAAGTGCATCTTAGGTTTTTTTTTATATGAATGTGTCAACCGTGAATTGAGTATTCTAAATTTGAATTTCAATCTATTCGTTTGTGTTCGTTCTATTCGTTCGTTTGTAACATCGACCACACATCCCAATAGACGCCGCATGTAAGGCAACCAGTTTCTGTCAACACATAAGTGTAATTCGACGGGTCCTACGTAAACTGGTGCAAATGCAATTGCACAACTTTCCAGGAGCGCGATTCGTATGTTCTAATGCGTGTAACTTTAACATTATACAACGTACATAGTTGAAATTTTGAAATTGTATACTTGAATCCTTTAGAAAAAAAACTGCATTGACAATTTTCAATTATTTTCCAAACTTTAGGTAATAGCTGTACTTGCACTCGCGTAGCTTATTTTTCTTAAAGTTTTACAACAAGTATACTGGTGTAAGTGGCACTTATACCAGTTTACAATGTTATATGTTTTATTACAATTATGGTAATAAAATGTTAAATAATTACATAATATTATTTGCTTCTTATTAATGCATGCGAAAGCTAGTAAAGTACAAAATATAACATTTTGTTAGACTTTTAATACTTAACGTTTACGTATTAGTTTACGTGGTTCTGAACAGTACTTGCACGAGTTATCCATGTTCTACTATATCAATAAGCATTACATATTTT
This sequence comes from Calephelis nemesis, assembly GCA_002245505.1. Lineage (NCBI taxonomy): Eukaryota > Metazoa > Arthropoda > Insecta > Lepidoptera > Riodinidae > Calephelis > Calephelis nemesis. The sequence goes on along the minus strand of NJDD01013270.1, from coordinate 11,639 downwards.
CGTGTTTAAATGAAACAAAAATATGCAGAAATCCAATGGTCTTATTTTTCAAAAAGAAATAAAAGTTTAAGTGTATTGTAAAAATCAAACAAAATTTTTTTGAGAGAACTCTTTTATCTGTATTATTAGGCAGAAATAAAACTTACACTTTAATCAGTCTTTCAGACAAATAAAACATAAAAACATAATCGAAATATGAAAATATGTTATTAAAATAATTAACTTAACCCAATTTTATAAAACAGAAAGCATAATTAAAATATAAACTTTTTAAGCATGAAACAATATTAGTCTCGAGTCTCGTAAATACTCTGGTTATTAGGTAGATCACCACCACCAACTCTATGCACTTACACCAGTTTTAAAAGTGCATGCGGTAGTGTCACTACGCGCGTACTGATGTGACTTCACTTGAACTCGAGCATCTTGGAGTTCCTGACCGCGTACAGACTGGTGCAAGCGGCTTACACCAGTGTTGACTGTCCTTTGGCGCAAAAAAGTGTTATTTGCACCAGTTTACATATTTTTATCTTCAAAACTTACTGATTTTAGGAAATTATTCTTTCATGAAATTAAAGAATGGGTTGTTTAAGTACGAATGATGCAATAAAAACGTTTGTGACATTTTGCTGCTTGTACCAGTTTACGTAGGACCCGTCGAATTGTTCTTATGTAGCTTATTACTTTAAAAGATATGAACGGTATCGACCAGGTTTGTGACCTGTAAACATTGTTGCGTTATTGTGTAAAAAAATAAAAAATAGATTTAAAAATGATGTTTGTTCAATTAAATGGTACGGTAAAGACAGCCGCACTTCAATTTACCGAAAAGATGGTAAAACTTTTCGTAGGTTGATTAAAAATAATAACATTCATAATTACATTTTAAATCATTTGATGTTTATCGGAGTTCATCATATACTGGTCGGCCATTGTTAGATGCGTGTTTATATCCCTTTCTTACACATGTGATTTTCAAGCTATCACTTTCTTTTGCATACAGCTAGTGATGGACTAATGTGCAAATCTATTTTGTCGAATTTTTATTTATTTACCCTCAATAGGTCTTGTACCGGTACTGTATGTAGGTAATATATATATGTAAATTTAAGCACTGACAGAAACAATAAATACATGTTGCTCTACGTACTTTTGAGTTGGCTACTGGCTAGTTACTCTTTTTTATGTGAGAAGTCAGCGACCAAGCACACGGCTCTTAATGGTAACAGATAATAATTGCCTATATCTACCATTGACGTTACAAGTGCGTTGCTATCCTATGGTCGGTATGTAAGGCGTATTGTGCAAATCTATTGGCTTCCCTACCCTCCGAATCGGAATGTGACACTGTCATTGTAGCGGCAGGAATGGGTAAGGTGCTGCATAACTACCCAGGGAAGTTGCTGCACACCACTCTATTGACCAGTTAACTCGTTGAAAATTACCTGTTTTACCTGTGCTCGCCTCTTACGAGGTGCCTGGCAGAGGGCAGGTGATCTATTTTAGTCAGCAGACCCGGACGCGGTACTGAACTAAACGCGGTAGAGGGCGCTGTTATATGTCATTGAATAACTCATAAATATTTGAGGCGATTTTAATGAACTCTTTCAAGTGCATTAGGTGGTTATCTGGGTGATATAAATTCAACACTGGTTCCGATAGGCGGTGTTGCGGTCAGTATGCCATAAAACTTTCAAAGGGCTGAGACAATTTTAAAACTAATTTGTTTACAGTATTTTTATGATATTCTGGAGTTCAAGTGAAAATTACTCGAATGAATAAAAACAATTCGACTTGATAAGTATGTAATTTATATCAGGTATCCACAAGATAATAAAATAAAAAAACCTAATTTGGTTTAAAGAAACCAGACGAGAGAATTGATTTCCGAATTCCAAATTCCAAATAAAGTGTATTAAATCTCAATACTTTGCAGAAGATTGTTTTATACACTTTACGCCACTGCTGCTTCATGACAATGCTAGACTACATACCGCACAACAGACGACTTCTCAATTAGAAGAGCATCAATTCGAACGTAAAAAGCATCCACCTGAACCTAACTCCAACAGATTAGTATTTTTTCAAATTTGAACAACGTTAAGCAAAAGAAAAAAATCAGTTTCGAGGGGGCAGTCCAAACCACGTTCAAAGATTTTATTGATTCCCGCTCGAATGGTTTTTTAGCAGAGGGATCAATGAATTGCCTATGAGATGGCAAATATGCATAGGAAATAATGGTTTAAGCTTTGATTAAATAAATATATTACTTAAAATATATTCGACTTATGTTCCTCCCCTATAAAACGCCAATTTCAGATGTAAGGACCTAATATATTCAAGTACGAATATTACTCTCAACCGCAAAAATGTTTAAACTTGAGACGTTGAGTTGAATAGCTGCGATGTGACGTGCAATAACAAAATGCGATATAATCTGTTATAATATCGCACTTTATAAAATAAAAATAAGCATATCGATAAAATATATTGTTTGTATTAAATATGTCTCATCCCTAATCTTATATATCTATTTATGAATATGACGTGTTGTCATTGCAAGGGCCAATAAGAAAGCAGTGCCTCACTTCCCCGCACCTCAGCTATTTGCCAGAATTGTTTCAAAGCAAAATTATAAGGATAGGCGTCTATTGGGATGTGTGGTCGATGGTTTTTAATGAGTATGAGCAAATCGTTGTATAAACTGATGCGATAGTATGGACATATACAGGGTGACATTTAAAGCACCAGCCAAATTTTGAGAAACGATCCGGAATCGATAACACAATCTTTGGAGTAATAGAAATTAAAAAAAAATAAATTAAATGTTTATACGATGTAAAATACAAGATGCAGGGTAAACAAAGCATAAAACTGGTTCCCGTCGACCGAAGTCGCATTCGCAGGCTGGTGATGTCATGACTTGCATCTGGTACATAATAGCGTGACGCCAAGTGAAGGGTTTTTGCGAACTGTTTGAAATGAAGGTTTATAAAAGTAAATATTCCAATTTGGCAATAATATTTAAGATGCATTATTACCATTTAAGCCATTAAAATTTGGCCGATCCTTTCAAAATAACCCTGTATAGAAATAACAGTATGTTTACAGTGACCTGTGTTTGTTTGCAGACGTGATCCGCCCCATCGCGCTGCCGACGGGTGCGGTGCTACAGTACGTCGGACAGTGGGCCGTTGCCTCCGGGTATGGCAGCACCGGCGAATGTAAGTTACTTATAATATAACTATCTTCTTTCTTTCTTTCTTTCTTTAGGTTTTGGCCTTCACGTTAGTATTTTGTCATTAGTCAAGTAGAAATTTGCATCAAATTTTATATCAATTTTAATCAATTATAATTAGTCATCAGTCAAAAGTCTTTAGTAAGTCATGTCAGGCTCTTGGGTAAAGCGGTGGCCTCATTACATAAGCTCATGTAATGAGATTTGGCGGCATCGAGGAAAAAATACGTTTAGTTAATTTCTTCATGACTATTTCATTTGTGTACTTTCACTGAACAAAATAATGAAGGGTTGAGTTCGAGAATGGTTTAACTGATTTTTTTTCAAAAATTAGTTATTGGTATCGTTGGATTCAGAAAGAAATAATCTATCTAATGCTCTTTTCAAAATAACAAGAATCGCGTTATATATCGAGATATTCAGTCTAAAAACGGTTTAACTGACACCGATATCGAGATCGCTAGTACAAAAAAGATTGAATGTTAATTAAACCTACATAAAATATCACAATTATATCAGTTCAAATATAAAAATGGATTATGTCGCCAAAAACTCTTTTAACTTCTAACAAGCGCCATTTAAAATCTTGTCAAATTCTTGTTATATTGGTGTAAAGTAATTTAAATCATTATTGCATCAACTTGCTAAATACAAAACTGATTTCTACTTGTTTTAAACGATAATAAACCCTTTTTGCACTTAACTGTGACACCTGAACTGCCGCGCGCGCCAAAATGACCCGCGTCTTTTTATGGAAAATTGTTAATTCAGTTTTAGGTCTTTTTGAACATTGGAAAATGTTCAAAAAGACCTAAAACTGATTAACAGAACTAAAAACACTTTGGGCCATAAAGTAGAGTTTAGGGACGAAGTAAAATGGATCAAAATGGATACTTTTGGAAGTTACATGTACAAAAAGTGTTATGATCCAAATACCCCGTTTTTACTAGTCGACATATCAAGAAAAGGAACTACTATAAAACCAGAAACCGTAGAAATACAAAGATTAACGGGTTTGCGAGGCGAAGTCTCTGAAGAAAAAAAAAGTGATATTAGGAAACAACTTACGTTCATTCCTATTGAAAAAAGATTTTTCTATGAAAGAATATTAAATAATTAACCATTCACAAAACAAATTATTTTACCTTTTAATTTTATATATTTCAATAATAAATACTTACCTGCTTATACATTTTTTGTGTTATTATTACGAGTAGGTAATACTAATATAAGTTAATTTGAAATAGTGACATTACCAGTATAAAAAAGTATTTAAAGTTCAATAATAACAATAATAATGATAACTGGTACGTTAATTTATTCAAATAACAAGGATATTTTAGCCGATAAACCGTTATTGCACTTACCGATATGCATTAACGTTAGTAGTATAAGTTGGTTTAAGTGAAAAAATATATTTTTACAATACAACACAATATAAAATGCTATTTATTTTACACTATTATGTAAAATGGCTATTTCTCATTTATTTTTAAATTAATTTATAGTTATTGGGGCTACATTGATTAGTAGAATTGAAAATAATGCTCCCAATGTTTAACATGTATTTGCGTCAAATCACGTATTTGTTAGTTAAACCATTCTCAAACTAAACCCTTGAATTGTTCAAAATGCCACCAAAATTGACTAATTTCACTCAATATCAACACGAAATTCAATAATTATGAAAAAAATTCGACCATCTTTTGTTTCGATGGCGCCAAAACTCGTTTCAACTTCTTATAACTATCTACTATTGCGTATACTTAATACGTATCATCATAATAATAATATAAATGCGAAAGTTTGTGTTGTTTGTTACTCCTTCAGCAGTGAAATCTGACACTCAAATAGAGTGTAACTTGAATTAAAACAGGATAGTATTTATCCCGAAAAATGTGTCAACAGGACCATTAACCACGCGGACAACAGCTAGATTATATACTTAGTCTGGCCATAAATACTGTTACACTTAAAAATAAAAAAATATTACTTTTGAATTTCGAATCTGTCATTTTTATACGATTGTTCATTGTGTTTTCTCATTTTGGCGCCAATACATTGTACAATATTTTGCGATATTAAAATGGAGTGGGGTGATAAAGAGAACCGAATCGCTGTGATTGCATTACACAAAGTAGGTATGGAGCCAAATGCAATTTTTAAAACTCTCCATACACTTGGTTTTAGTAAAATGTTTGTGTACCGGGCTATTAATAGGTACAATGAGACTTCCTCTGTTTGTGACAGAAAAAGATCTGGCCGTCCACGTAGTGTTCGTACGAAAAAGGTGGTCAAAGCAGTAAGGGAAAGAATTCGAAGAAATCCTGTCCGAAAGCAAAAGATTTTATCTCGGGAAATGAAGATAGCACCTAGAACCATGTCGCGTATTTTAAAAGATGACTTAGGACTTGCAGCCTATAAGAGACGCTCTGGTCATTTCTTAACTGATAATTTAAAGAAGAATAGGGTCGTAAAATCGAAACAATTACTGAAGCGGTACGCAAAGGGAGGTCACAGAAAAATTTTGTTTACGGATGAGAAAATTTTTACAATTGAGCAACATTTTAACAAACAAAATGACCGTATTTATGCTCAAAGCTCTAAGGAAGCTTCCCAATTAGTCGACAGAGTGCAACGTGGACATTATCCAACTTCAGTGATGGTTTGGTGGGGTGTTAGCTATGAAGGAGTGACTGAGCCATATTTTTGTGAAAAAGGTATCAAAACATCGGCACAAGTGTATCAAGATACCATTCTTGAGAAGGTAGTTAAGCCCCTTAACATCACCATGTTCAATAACCAAGTATGGTCCTTCCAGCAAGACTCGGCGCCGGGTCATAAAGCTCGGTCCACGCAGTCTTGGTTGGAAGCGAACGTTTCGGACTTCATCAGAGCTGAAGACTGGCCGTCGTCTAGTCCCGATCTTAATCCGCTGGATTATGATTTATGGTCAGTTTTAGAGAGTACAGCTTGCTCTAAACGCCATGATAATTTGGAGTCCCTAAAACAATCTATACGATTGGCAGTGAAGAATTTTCCCATGGAAAGAGTGCGTGCTTCTATTGATAACTGGCCTCAACGTTTAAAGGACTGTATTGCAGCCAATGGAGACCACTTCGAATAAGCTTTTTATATTTTTAATTGTTGTATATTTATGTATTAAACTAACACACTGTAAAAGTAATATATGTTATTTGCAGTTAAAAAAATATTTTTTTTCTTTATTACAATATTTATGGCAAGACTAGGTATAGTATACTATACTATATAGTTATATAGTATACTTATATTGTACCTACTAATGTAACTGTTCATGAAAATCCATGGAGGGGGCGCTGGTGACTTGTAACTCAGGTCATTACCTACAACAGGCGCTAGACTCTCACCTAGGTTTTACCAGAGATAAGGTTTTTTCTAATGAAAGATACGTTGCCCGTGATTAGATAAGTGCCCGGCTAACCACCTATTACATTGTGGGACCTAGGTACATTTGGAATCCCTTACAGAATCCCTTTTCGAAGTTTTGAAACGCAATTTAGAACACAGCGAATCCATATTATTTTCTTGAAATCTGTATAAAAATGTAAATAATTATATAGCTATTTATTATTATTTGCCATTTTTTAAAAACCTAATAATGGCGTCATTTCTTTTATTTATTTTGGATCACCAACACAAGACACAGCGATTTACATTAAAGGTGGGTACATTTATGAGATCTTAATCTTACTGTTCTTTAATCACATCACATCTTGCATTAATATAAAAAAACGGGTTACACTCCGGGAGTGCCGGCAGAAGTGAAAACTTGAATATTAACGTTGTGCATTTTTGATATTTTGGAATGGTTAGGGAATAACTTTGCATGAATTGCTTTAATTATCAGTGTAAAAGTATTATAATTTATGTAGTAGACTAGAATACAATATTCATTTATTGCGCTATCGTACACAAATATAACAACACGAACCTTCGCGCAAGCGCCCTGCGCCGTCTTACGATTTTTGTCTTACGAATCAGGTCACGTGTTCTGACCCGAATTTAGAAGTTTTTACCTATTCCAAAAAAATATTGAATTTTCACTTCAAAAAATAAAAATTGATACAAAATACAAAACAGCATTTCATAACATCATTAAATTGAAATACAACCGCCTTACCTATATGATTTTTTAATTTTTTTTTACTATTTCACTTAATTTTGCAGAATATCTAGTCTCAATTTCGAGCACTAATTAGAAAATACCTTATACGTATGTACATAAGTCGGGGAAATTCCACTTTTGCTAGTCGCTTTTCCCACTGTGTACTTGCCACTGTCGTGTTTAAATTTGGAGGGCTAAAGGTAACCGAGTGAACGTAATTTATAACATTAACTCTCGCAAAATAAAAACTTTTTTTGTAACAGATGCAGTGGTTCCAGCTCCGGGATCATCATCGTACAACTCTAAATCAACAGTGGTGCTGCAAGTAATGAGTAATCTTGCCTGCCAGGAGTTCTACGGGACCTGGAAGGTAGTGACGTCCACGCTCTGCACTACCGGCATCGGGAGAGTGGGGATCTGCGGAGGGGACGCGGGAGCTCCACTCGCCATCGGCAATGGGGACAACAGGGTTCTGGTGAGTGCTGTGCTGACGTAGATTACGTAGGGATCTTCGAGGGCACGTAGGTAACCTTTCTCTGTCGTAATAGATTTATAATATTACTATAGATAGCTAAATATATAGAACTATTATAAGAATCAGGGTTGGCACACATCCTTTTCCACACTCAAAGTCACCATTTCCTAGAGCGAGAAAGATTGTGGAATTGCTAAAGCATGCATTCAATACCATAAAAAATTTATTAAGAAAATGTATACATATATGAGGAAAGTTAAAACAAGTAGTGGTGACGTCACATCGTGATTTTTATTATCTTACTAAAAGCCTTTGTAACACGTCTAAAGATTCAACTTTGCTTGCACTTTTTACTTGAGTGCGTCTTCTGTACATTATTTATTCTGTGCCTAGTACCTCTAAATGTAAGATGTTATTGTGTTTGTAGATCGGTATCGGATCGTTCTCAACACACCGAGGCTGTCAGCTAGGTCTGCCCTCCGGCTTCACTCGCGTCACTTCCTACACCACGTGGATCAACACGCGCCTCTAATTCCAGCTGTGGTTGCTGGTTTCGTTGCTAGACTAAAGTGTTGTGACACTATTTTGTCGTCAATTAGTGACTAAGATAACATTAATTGTTATATATGTATTAAAACATTTATAACAATTACACGATGACTGATGTTTTCTCTAATTGTTTTTTTTTACTTTTAGTAGAATAAGCATGTCCTAGATAGATCAGTCACACTATTGTTCGATTCGCCTAGCACTAAAATTAGAAGCTTTAGGATAAGGATTTGTCTAAAATGTTGTAAATAATTTGGGTACAAAAATAAAAGTTCAAACTTTTGTGTACATTTCATTTCATTATACCCATTAAATTTTGTTTGGGAAATTAATAATACTACTTAGGTGACCGGGTGCGAGAGATAAATAACCGACGCGGACGTTAAGTTAGAATATCTATCACTCGAACTGCATACTAAATATATTTTGAGGGAGCGGTTATCTTTATTAATCGAGTTAAAAAAACGAGGAGTTATCAATTCGGCCGGTATATTTTTTTATGTACAGCGATTTCTCGGTGGTTTCTGAACCGATTTACGTAATTCTTTTTTGTTTGATGCGGAATAGTTCCGAATTGGTCCAATAAAGATTTAATTCAGGTAGACCCGTTAGTTTTTATTTTATGAGCATTTTTTACCTATTTTCACCTATTCCGGTTTAAATAAAAAAAAATTAAATCATATCAGAAAAAAAAGTAATAAATAAAAATAACTACATTTATAAAAATCGAGTTCAAAACTTAAAGTAATAAGTAAAAAATAGTAAAGATTTTAAAATTAATTATATGTTATCTTTTAATTATCTGTGCTATTTACTGATAGGCTTAAAGTCGGTGCTATGCCTTGAACTAAAAATTATATTAAAAGTAAGTATTGAATTGGCTTGGTGTAGTTAATGTTAAATCTTTGTTTTTTTTTACTTTTAGGTTTTTTAGTTTTAAAGTCGGATTTTATTAACGTACTAGTTATTTTTATTTATTAATTTTTAATTAGAAAATAATTTAGTAAACACGGTTCTAATATTTTTTTGGGAAAACAGATTAAGTATTTAGTTAGTTTATGGGGTGCGATTACTTTTTAAATAAACTCACCTGTTACAGGATTTTTGACCTATTTCTTTTCCTATCTCGCTGACAAATGTTCTAACGTTTGAAGTACTGTAAATTCAAAGGTGTAAAATTATTTATTTCTTCCTTCCGATAACGTAGCTACGTGCTATATCTACACAGTTTTTTAATACTATTTGTCTGCTCTTACACTATCTGATGAACGCCTGTAGACAGAAGGAATAGTTTTTTCAATTTAGGCACAAGTTTTACAATGGATGGCTTCTTACTTGTATCACATGTGTGCGCGTCTCGCCCACAGAACATACGGCCTCTGAATTACTTAATTATAATTATACACATTCACATCTAATTTCTTTTTTTATGTCCACATAGGGCATCAGGCGCATGCTTGAACATCATTTCCGGGAAAATTGTACGTTATAAAAACTGTTGTTATTTTTTATAGAATTATAATTTCTTCACAACTTCAACCTTAGCGTAATAACTTTTTTGTGTCTAATCATAGAAGCTTTTAATAAATTTTATTTGTGTTACACTAATTTACTGTATTGAAATATGAATAAATGTTTTGTGAGAAGTAAAAAAACAGTAATTTATTGTATTGAAATATTAATAAGCATATTTGGACAATTAAAAAGAAAACTTCATTGAGTAATTTACTGTACATATTAAATTAAAAATAAATGTTTTTGGAGTATTAAAATAACAAAATAACTGTATTGAAATACGAATATATGATTGTGGAGAATAAAAAAAATAATAAAAAAAAACAACTACGTCGCACACCAGCAGTGTTGACTGATAAATATAACAAAAAGTCCCCTGAATAAAAAAACATATTTTTGTTAGGCGGTATGTGAGAGCAAAGTGTCCTTATACAAATTTGACACCTCTGCGTGTGTTTGTGCGAGTGTGAGTGTGCGCATGTGTTTCATCATAGCTCCTAAAAGAATGCACCCATTTCGATGCCGTATGTCGCATGTTTAAAAGCTTGATTACGTATCAAGATAGTTCTTAGCTTCGATTCACGGATAGGTTTTATCGGCAGTTAATTATGATCTATTTTCCTTGAAAGAATATTAAACAAGAATTTAATTAATTTAAAATTTGGAACATCAAAGTTTGAGACATTATTTGTTTAGAAGGTTAACCTATAGTTTTGATGAAATCAAAAAGATTATACTAAGCAAAACTGAAATCCACTCATTACCATACTGTCTGAATGTCTCCGACTTGTTTTAAAAAGAAAAAGCATCAGAACCCAAAATATGTAATTGTAATCGTACTTATGTGTATAATTAACTAGCTGTTCCGTTGAACTTCGTTTCGCCCGTTCAGTTTGTATGGGAAAAATAAACTTTTTGTTTCGTACAGAAACAGATTTATTTTAATTTATATTTTTTATTTTCGTATTTTTTCATATTTTTAAAATAAGATAGCACAATTTGGATAATTCAAAATACTACGGATCTATTTTTTGTTACAACGCCGAGGTAGACAAATTGAGATGTCTGTCCGTCATCTACGCGTCGGGCAACACTCAAAATCAGTTGAATTCGATCTGCGTACGGGACACGTTAACCACCGCCGTGTGTGCTTCCGTCCAATTATTTAACTAATTAGCAAAGTGCGTAACATGATAACAATTGTGTCTATGGAAATTCGAACCAGTCCCCCTATGGATTCAGTGCTAGTAATAGCTGCAGAATATTGTGCCCGATTCGACTCCAGAAGCCCACGAGCTACCCGCGTCTATCTTCACAGAACCGATGGCTTAAGGACATTCTCGGTATGTCAACCCCTCGGCAATATTTGTATGGTACATTTTTTGATCATTCGAGCCGGATAATTGATATCCAGTCTGTGCTATCTTGTATATTTGTAGTTTTGCTGTATTATGTACACGCTACAAAGCATACGTGCAGTTTCGCGCTACCCTACATTTCTTTTATTACCTACGTAAAAAATGTCTGTGGAGGAAACGCCCTGCATGCAAGATATTTTCGAAAGGGATTTAATTAGAGAGGAATTTAAACGCACTTTGCAATTTGCAAGTACAGACGAAAATTAATTTCGTTCTAGAACTACAGACTTCGCAGCCTATCTAAGAAAGTTCAATAAACTTCAAACCAAAATTGAAAAAACACTTATTAAATCAGGG
>NJDD01013263.1:0-15910 GCA_002245505.1 Calephelis nemesis | reverse complement strand
GGCGCCGGGCCCTTGCCGCGCCGTGCCGTGCCCGGGCCCAAAGGTGGCATTGCTTGCATTCCATCTAATAATGTCAAATTCTTAAATGGAAGAAAGTCTTTGGTCTTTGGATAAACTTTAACTAACTTTAATCACTTCTCTACAAGTTTGATGTCGAGAGTTTCGTGTCTTGGGATCTAATTTTAATTTGTGACCCAATATTAAATCCAGGAGTTGATGAGAGCGAAGAAGGTGGTAGCGTTACATTGACCTAGACGAGAACTCTGACCTCAAAATTTATTCAATAATTTGCTATCAGATCGGCTTGAAGTAAAAGCCAAAAGTGCAAACAAAAGAGATCCCTGCACACCTACACACCGACTTTCAATAAAAAAAAATTCTTTCTTCAAATTTATTTCAATAAAAAAAATAGATTTAGTTATGTTAATAAAATATTCCTCGTGTTGCTCGTTACCTACCGGGCATCTCGAAAGTGGTGGTAATCACTAACACCGTGATAAAATAATGTAAAGTGGACTCCCCGGGTTATTGCCACCTCCCACTGTTCCTGGCGACATTAAGATTATCGAATTCAAATTAGATTGAACTAAACCGCAAAACAAGCCGACGTTACTCAAGAAACTAATACATCAGGTTGTAGTCTAAAAGCACCATTTTTGGTTCAACATATGATTATATTGATTTCATGTAACGTTTATTTCGTATCGTCTGTTCTCCTGTTCCTTAATCGATGAAGAATAAGTATATATTTTGCAAATTCCACGCAACTGTTTTCAATCCAACAAGGGTGGCGAAGGAAGTGACAAAATGGATTGTTTCCCGAGCTTTGGCAATATTCACAGTTTAATCGCGGTAGTGGCGTTAAGAATGATACTTTGGCTGGTCACATTCCGCGACACTTGGAAAATTTCCGCAAAAGCACTTACACGGGTTCCATGGAATTAGCAAAATAAAGGCTTTTTCTGCATCTGATTCAGGAAAATATCTCGTATTCCTTGCCCGTTTCAATATGACATGGTTGTTATAAGCTCCCTACCTTCGACGGTGGTATGTGTGGCGATTGACTTGCCGGCGACGGTCATGTCAGTCATGTCGGTGGCGGCGCCGGATGTGTCAGCGACAGCGCCAGACGTGTCAGCGACAGCGCCAGACGTGTCAACAGTGGTGTCGGACCTGTCGGCGACGGCGACGGACGATTCAACGACGGCGCCGTACGATTCTACGGTGGCGCCGGAAGTGTCGGCGGCGGCAGCGGCGCCGGACGCTGCGGAGAGACTATCAGGTGGCGTCGGTGCCGCTCGCTTTTTTTTCAGCCTCGGTGTGATGTTCCCGTAAGACTTCTATAACATCAATATTTTCTCCGAGTTGTTCTTAGTTCCTTTGTGATAACTTGCATATTAAGGCATATAATCCCAGCCACAGAACAGTGACGCACCTTAAACATCTGTGGTGTCTGAGAGGCACGGTTGTCTCTCACCATATCAAACACGAAGAGAAGAGCCGTGTATTAGGCAATAACAAACAACATATTAGGCGTACATTCTGTAACATACTGAAGGCTAGGAGAAACTTTCAGTATGCCTTGAGCTCTATATGGACTATTAGTGGTAATGCATTAAAGCACGAAAAAAAATATCATTCGCGGGGTTGCGTAGGCATAGGTCTAAAACTCGTAATTTGGTTAGCGTACGTCCAAAAAGGGTGAAGCCATTTTAAACTCCATAGATGACTTTAGAGGTTGATTTATAAAAAAATGTATAAAATATATATTTGATGATAATCAAAGCAACAAAGCAAACTAACCTGATCGGAATAGACCGTGGAGGTGTGTGAGCTCAGCGAGGAAGTGCTGCCGGCAGCCTCCGGGGGCGGCGGGGCTTTCGGCTTCCTCCGGTGGGGACTCCCTTGCGGCGCAATGGCCGCGCTGGTGCTCAGCCTGGACGGGTACGTATTCGAGCTGTTCAAATTATTACTGATCTTTACACCTACTTTTACCAAGTTACCTATCCATAACTTGTCACAAAAGGAAAAGAAACGAAATAAATTTATTTTTTCTAACCAGGCAACATTTTTAAATTTTCATTTAGTTTTAAGATGCAAACATCATACGATGTATTCTCACAGCGGATGTATTTTCTCCTTTTTTAAGAAGTTTATCATCAGACAAATTTCCCGCTTGTCAACGTCACCGATTTTTCGATTGTGTTAAATATTATAGCATAATATCATAAATCAGTTGTTATTATGGGTTATTCTAGAAAGTCAAAATAAAAACTGGTTCTTCGGAATCTTATGTTCGTTTTTGGTGTTAATGATATTTTATTGAGTATTAACAACAAATTTAAATGATATTGATATATTTTGTTACACTAAGACCGAATTTAAAAAGGATGCATTTTATATTATTTAATAGAATTTAAAAATGTTCATGATCCTTTATTGTTATTATTAATTTTTTAAGTATTTTTAATCACAAATTGACACTTTAAAATTATTTTGTTGAATTTTTGTAATAAATTAGTTACAAGTCATACTTGTCATTGTTAATTTTTTTAAAATTTAGTTCTAAATTGACTAAAAAACTGCAGGTATCTAACATTTAGCTGAAATCAATAATTTCATTTTTAAAATCACATGCAAACAACTAGTATAACACTAAAAAAGTAACATTAAATATAATGAATCTTAATACGTAATCAGAGAAAAATACAAGTAAAGTAATAATGTAAGTATAATCTAGACTAAAATAGGTACTTTTATTTTATCACTTGCCCTGTGCTGTGGTTGTGTTAAAATTCTATAAATTTTAAAGAAAGAAAAACGTGATAGTTATGTCCAATAGTCCTGAGGGTTAATATGCACATTTTTTTTCACATTTACAGCAAATTGAGCACTAATTATATCGTACTCATACACTCTAGGTGCTACTTTCTTGCTGGGATAACATACACGTTTGAGACCCTGTTAATGAAAAACATTTAAATATCTGTTACAGCTTGATACCTATTTAAAATGAAAGCGGCTCTAGCACTCAGATGGCCTATACGAGGGCTGCACTGAAAATTTCGGAAATCAAGGAAGTGGTACAACATTAATAGTGGGAAACATGTTTATTGTTTTTCGAAATATTCTTCTCGGTATTTGAAACATTTTTCCATTCTATGAAACTAATTTTTTAAGCAATCATTCCATTCTGTAGTCAAGGTGTTCAAGATGCCCGTTTTGTAAGTTTCGACAGCTTCTTCAGGTGACAAAAATGGTTGACCGCGCAATTCCCCGTGTTGGTCCGGGCACATTGCAGAATAGATCATCTGCCTTCCTGCCAGGCAGCTCGTAAAAGGCGAGTATAGTCTTAACGTCACTAACATCGTTACATCCTACTAGGTGGTAGAGTTTCGAAGCGACTCGCCTGGATTTGCACCACCGCTCTACCTATTCCTGCCACCTAAACGTCCAATGCTTGTCGTTGACGTGGTCCAGTGCGGAGGGTAAGGTAGCCGGTAAACTTACTTTTGCTCGAGGCGTAACATCCCGGCCTCAGGTTAACAACGCACCATTACCACCTTTGGTGTCTCTAGGCGGCGTGAATTTCTTACCAACAGGAAATCCGTCTGCTTGTTATTTTGGGGAAAGTACAAAAATCGTTAGGGCTTAGGTCAGGACGTGGAAGGTCCAATAACTCAATGTTTTCTCCCTCCAAAAACTCCTTGCGGATGATACGGCGGTTGCAGTTTTCTTTACGAAGTTCAGAGACTACTTCTGGCAAGCAAATGCTAGCATACCATTCAGCATTAACAACGTGACCCATTTTCGAGACAAACGTGGCCACCATTTTCTTTGCAACACTCCGTGAATGAACAACTTTTGTTGGTGTCAGTTCATTTTCGTACACTCAAACTCGAGACTGGTTTTTTGTTTTAGGAAGATACGAATATATCCATGATTCGTCACTTGGTACGATGCTGTATGCAGCATTCGAACACCCTCCGTGGAATCTCTCGATAGTTCTGGCGCACCAAGTAACGCGGCTCGCCAGAACTCCGCCTTTTTTTGCTCCTCAGAGACTGAATGTGGGATCCACCGGGAAAACAACTTTTTAACACCTAGTTTTTCATGCAAGATTATTTGTATTTGACTCATACTATTGCCCAAAGATGCTTAAACTTCGCGATAATCTCCCACTTAGCTTACGCACGGCGTCAACATTATCTTGGATGATCGCAGTTGTTAGCCGACCTCGATGCCGGAGAGCTTGACACATTCGATCAACACACTGTGTTTGTGTCAAACCACTCCGAAAATCATGACAAATCATTGCTGATCCTTGCTCTTGAATTTTTTCGAGTCAATTCCATTTTTACAACGGCACCTTTTTTCGACAAGATGTTATGACCAGGCGCACGTTCTTTTTTTGAAAATAGAAAAATGATATTCGACAAATAAAACCAAGGAGTTCACGATTAAAGAGATATTAATATGCCAGAAAGAACGGACTATTCTATTCGATCAAATAAATGATAACATTTTTACCTTATATTATGTTGTTCTTCATCTGAAGACGGTTCTTCATCATCGGACCAAAACGGATTGTATGCCTTGATTAGCCTCTTCCTGTACAAAAACATCAATCACATGTTGACAAGAAGATGATTAACATATTTTTTATAATACTAAAAGAAAAAACAAACAGACGAAAGTGATGATTCTGAAAGGTTTCAAGATTTCTGTTACACTTTTCAAAACTGGAAACAACGGTGTGGTAGCAGGACTAAAGCTCCGAGCCTGATTGTCTACGCTCGTTGCATAATCCAGCAATACTAGTGTGATGATGGTGGGGCCACACATCTTTACGCAATATGTAACATATCTACTGTTCCCGCGAACTTCGTTCCGCCCGTTTAGTTTGTATGGGGAAAATTAAAAAGTCTTTTTCAAAGGATAAAATGTACCCCATGTCCTTCTCCCGGTTCTAAGCTACCTCTCCATCAATTTTTAGCCTAATCGGTTAAACTATCACGACTTTCTTTTTAGACGATTCATCTTTCATAATACTTTTTTTGTTTTTATTTTTTTGAGGTGTATTCTTTTATTCGGGGCGAAGACAAATCTATCGAATCAAAATCCATGAAAATTGGTCGAGCAGATCTCGAGTTATAAGTGTTGTAACAAACCGGACTTTCTTTTATATGTATAGATATAAAATAATAAAATCTAAGATTTGCCAACCGATGGGCTGTAAGAGTAACGTATGATACAAATACTTTCAAAAATATTTGTCATTCAATACACAGTACACACACCTTTCACACAACAGTTGGTTCCATTTTTCACTATTAAAAGATTTTTTATATACATACACTGGAGTTGATGTTTCAATAGCAGGAATATTTGATTTTTCGGGAGGCTCCTGTGATTCTTCTTCGTCACTGCTTCCAAATGGATTAGTACTTTCACGAATGGGTTGTCCCAGGTGGTTGTCCTGATATTCATTAATAAAATGTTAATCTTTTGTATAATGAGGATAACGACTATTTTTTATTACTTTAGTAGTTACACTTTAGCGTATTATCACTAAACTAAAGCATCTGAAAACAGCACAATAAAACTAGTTTTGGAATAACAGATGTGTTTTATAAATTCCTAATATATATAAATAAAAATGAATTCCTATTAGGCGTAGCCATCCCATCACACTTGAAAGGATCAACCAATTTCGCTAAATATTTGTTGTTGTATTGGTTATTATCAGAAGGATCATATGGAGAGAAAACCGAGAA
Organism: Calephelis nemesis; assembly: GCA_002245505.1. Classification (NCBI taxonomy): domain Eukaryota; kingdom Metazoa; phylum Arthropoda; class Insecta; order Lepidoptera; family Riodinidae; genus Calephelis; species Calephelis nemesis. The sequence goes on along the minus strand of NJDD01013263.1, from coordinate 10,133 downwards.
AATTGCAGGGACAGTGGGGAAAAACTACATTTCACTTTTGTCCATACAAACTGTTAGCAGCTATTAATATCGAAAGACACAAATGTAGCCGGCTCGGCTAGTTTTATATAATTTCCTAAAAATTAAACATACCATCTAACGGACACGGCCTCAGGTTGCTGTGCTTAAGGTTTTTAGTTATATTACATTGTAGTGTCAGATAATAAACAATTCTTTTTGCAGTAAATTAATATTATTGCAGTGTCAGATAATAAACAATTTTGTTGCAATAAAATAATATAATTGCGACTATAAGTTCAGATGTAAGCTATCCTATTGCTATCGCCTCTATGGTCTAGCGGTCAGGCGTCGGACTTGACTTCTCGTGGTCCCGGGTTCGGTTACCGGGTCGAGCAACAAAAAAAATTAGAAAATTTCCGACCGACTAACAACTCCGAGATGAATACCAAACTCGTTGAAAGGGAGGTGAAAAAGTCTCTGAGTTGTTCGTCTGTATCTAGATTGAATAGTATTTAGTCTAAGAGTAAAACTTGCAAGCACGGAGGGTTTCCGACGGACGGAAATATAACATTCAACTTTGTAGAGAAACACCTGGCTGTGGGCCAGAATATTCTCTGTGGATTTGTGGAACTCGAAAAACTGTTTGATAGGGTTGTACTGACCAGTTCAAGTATCTGTAGATATACAGCATGGTGCCACATAGGTGAACTTATATTTACCCACAGATGAGGAATAGAGTTGTAAAGTTTTTGACATAATTAAATTTTATTTACCGAACATATTTACTGATTTACGGATTATTTACTGAAATATCATTTTTAACATAATTAAATTTTAAAGTTTTTGACATAATTAAATTTTATTTACCGAACATATTTACTGATTTACGGATTATTTACTGAAATATCATTTTTAAGCAACTTGTATTTGGGAGTGTAGTGAAAAGTATCCCATTTTATGCCCAGGATTATAAGGTATAATTATACCAAGTTTCATCGAAATCAAACTGTTAGTTTTCACGTGATGCCTGAACATACAGACAGATAAAAATTTTTTTAGTCACATATTTGGGTTTGGTATCGATCCAGTAACATACACAGTAACAACACAACAGTGCTATTTATTTTTTCAATATTTTCAAAAAAACAATTAATAATTATTATCTAATTATCTAAACTTTACTATTACATACATACATATTTTCACGCTAAATCCCTTACGGGGTAGGCAGAGAGTATTGAGTACCAGACCTCACGATCCTGACAAACCCGTCTGGCTTCCTTCACATTATCTACCTTTTTTATACAAACACGCCGATATCGGAGACTCTTGACCGCACCCTCGGATAATATCCGAATGATATGATTGTGGAATGTCAACCTTGGTCTCACCCGGTACCTACATCCATCCACATTCGCATAGTATATCTGCTTTGTCAATCTTTCATATGTCGTTCTTTGGACATGACCGAACCAGCGGAGCATGCCTTTTCGCATTTTAACACCAACACTTTCTTTCAATCCCACTCTTTCTCGGATCTCATTGTTACGAATGCGGTCAGCGAGCGTAACACCACAGATTTTTATAGCACTCTCATTTCGACTGCATTCATCCTACTTTCATGCTTTTTCTGACATACTTCGCTTCCATACAACAACGTTGAGATAAGCACAGAATTATGCAAAGCCTAGCTTTTTGACTCAAAACCTAGCTTTGAAATAGCTTACATAACATTCCATTCACACTTTTCCCTGCACACTCTCTCCTATCTACATCCGCAGTGTAACTTCCATCCCTGCTAAAAGCGCTACCAAGATACACAATTTCATTCACTTGCTCCAAAACTACATCATCAACTTAAACTTTTATATCTGTTCCGGCTTAGTCTCTTTCAAACACAATAAATTTGGTTTTTGTCGGATTTAAATGTAAGCCCCTTTCTTTACAATCACCTTCCATAACTGTGACCAGTGTCTGCAGCTCAGATGGTGTAGAGACCAAAAGTACAGCATCTTCTGCATAAAGCAGCCAGTTCACCACTTGATCACCCATAGTATGCATTCCCACATTCATTGACCGTAACCTTTAGATACTTTAAATTAAAAAACAATATAAATGTACTAACAAAGACCATAAAATTAAAATTATAGTTGAATGGTGAACATTGCCTTAAGTTGGTGTTAATTCTGCTGAGCACTAAACAAATGTTTTTTAACTGAACTGCAATATTTATCCAATAAAACAAAAAGAATACAGACAACATTTTAGACAGATAATATCAGATATGTCAACTTCCGAAATTTTTATTCAAGGTTTTACGATAAATAGACTTAAAGGCTGAAGAAAATTCATGTACAGTTTAATAAGATAGCAATCACTCAAAATTTGTTTAGTGTGTATCAATTAAAATTACCATCATTAACATTGTTATTCATTGGGTGGTATATGTCACAAAACGGATTCTGCTGATAAACAAAATTGATGAAACTTATAAAAAACCGATAATTTTATTGTAATTATCTGCATTTATTAACAAATTAGAAGAATTGTTCCTGGACTTTGAAAGACACTATAATGATAATAGTTGTCAACACAATGCTTTAAAGATTCAATTTTTACAAGTGCTGTAGTAACTCTAAGAGGTGCACGCAATACAGTGTGCCTGTCTTAATGTAACAGTAAATGAGTGAAAAAGAGATAGATGATTTAAAAACTGCTTCAAAATCTATCAAAAACAAAAACACTTTAGATTTTTATTTTTAATGTTGAGTAAAATAAAATTAATGAAATAGATGGAAAAAACGAATGCTATGAATGAAGGCTTTTTTTCATTTACAAATTTAAAACCGAAAAGCAAAAGATAAGTCTTAATAAAAGAATTGTACCTCTTCTTCGTTGTCCGAAAATGGATTTAAATGATCTGGATATTCGACTGGAGCTTTGCTTTTAACATTATTTATTAATATACTATTTTTTTTGGTTTGTCTCCTTTTCCTCGGTGGGACACTTATTTTTTCCTCTTTATTTACATGTATTGTATTCACCTCACAAACAAGTTTGTCTAAATTTGTAGAAATCACAATCTCATTTTGTGCTATTCTATTGTCATCTGTTATATTACTTAGTTCGTCTACTTGATTAGATAGTTCTGTTTTTTCTGATATGTTATCACTTTGATCTTCAGATTGAATTGTGCCATTGGAAGATTCATTTTCTATTATGTTTTTAAATTTTTCATTCTCTTTTAATACTGATTTTGTATCAGTAGTTAAAATATCATCTGATAACTGAGTTTGTAAAAAATTAAATTTATCCATATTACTTTTATAAACATTATCTGAGAATTCTAACAAATTATTTTTTTCTGATATAGGGGTTTCTGTTTCTTTTAGACTTTTTTCTAGTGCACTTTTTGCAAGACAATGATCATTTATTGTTTCATTTGCTTTATTATTCTCTTTTTTATATGTATCTATATAATTGTCTTTAAGAGATATATTAGATATTTCCTTCACATAATTACTATCTTTATCTTTAATTTCAAACATATTTATTTTTTCTGAAATAAAATTTCAAAATTATTTTAAGTCTGTACCTGTTTATTAATTATTAATTATATAAAAAAATTTTCAAGTTCAGTTGTACCTACTAATTGAAAAATCAAACCCTAATAAATATTAGTAAGTAGATATTAATATTTATGTATTTTCATGAAGTCACATGTTATTGCCATAGTTAAAAATGTTTCTTAAAATCAAAACTCATCCAAAAAAATTATGTTTCAATTAAAAAAAAATATTGTGAATAAACCATGAATTATTAAAACCAATATACACAAATTCAGAACAGGCAAAACATTCAAAAGGAAAACACACAATAATTACATGCCAAAAATAGAGAAACATGAAAGATATTACAGAAAATCTCACCTAAAATTGATAGTGGTCGAGACTTTATTTTTGAACTATTTGGCTCTTCTTGTTGTACTTCTTGTCCATTGTCACACACATCAGTACTAAATGCCAGCATTCCAATTTGATCATTATTATTTAAATATTTTGATATGTGTTTTTCATTTTTACAGGAGTCACAACAGAATTCATTTGAGTTTACAATATGAAAGTTTTTGGGGTTCAAATGTCCTGAGCATTTAGAGCAACGGAAACACCTTCTGTGATAAAGCTTTTGTGACACTATAAGTCTTTGTGCTAGATACACTGGCAGCCCACATATTGTACATTTGTCTAGAGCCATTTTTCCAAATTTGAATGGAGTCTAAAAGGGTGAATACATGTTGAAGAAAAGAGTTAGAAAAAGTTTAGCATTACATCATTTAACAAAAGTGCAGTGCAGAGTAAAGCAAGTATCTAACATACACAAAAAAGAGGTTATACAAATGAATGACTTTCTTTTTACTTACACTTAATGGTGTATTTGATGCAGTAGATGTGGACTCATGTTCAGATACCTTAGCAGTTACTGTGAAGCAAAATATTTATTGAAACGAAACAAATTTTGATATTAAGCTTATACCAAACTTCCAGCAATAGTCTTATTTATAATACTAACATAAGACTTTTTACACATCCAGTTAGGATGTCCGCTCCTGTGAGTTCTGACATTACAGAACTCATTGTAATTTAATTTATGGTTCACTTTAAAACAAAACATTGATATAATGAAAATTAAAGTACTAATTTTGTTTTTTTTTATGTTATAGGAATGCAAACAACAAGGATTTCCTGTTGGTAAGAAATTCAAGCCGCTTAGAGACACCAAAGGTGGTAATGGTGCGTTGCCAACCTGAGGTCGGGATGTTAGGCCTCCAGCAAAAGTAAGTTTACTGGCTACCTTACCCTCCGAACCGGAACACGTCATGACATTATGGCGGCAGGAATACTTATATTGTACTTGAGAAAGAAATTCACTGTCTTTTAATATTGATATGTACCTCAAATATTTGCCTGCCATCTGAAAATTGATAAGCATGCAATATCATGCAAGATTTTATAATAACTACATGTATGAAATGAGACAGCAAAATCACAGATTTAAGAAAATTCTCTGACACTCACTCAAATACACTGAATTTTTTGAAATAGTTAAAGGAAAACTGACCAACTACAGGCTCTCCTATAATACATGCAATCACATACAATTATATAAGAAAAACATACCAGTGTTACCCAAACGTTGATAAAATTGTGACAAATAGGTCAATATAGATAATCTATCAGGTATATCATTTTCGACCATATCCTCTGGATCCAACAAAGCAGGTATTCCTAAATGTTTTTCCGCAATTGAATATGCTAGTTGATTGTTTTCATAGATATTTTCTGGTTTCAAATTAGACAAGTCACTAAAACAATTAAACCAAAGCAGCTACTTTAAAAACAATTGTTATTACCTACTGGTTTCCTAAAATAGAAGATCCTATGGTGATGAAGTACCTTAAACTACTAATGTGTTTAGTAAAGCAAATATATAAAACATCATGATATGATGATGATGATTGAAAATATTTTTAATTACATTAATATTGCATTGATGAAAATGTAAATTTTTTATACTGTAACTATATTCTGAGGCTGCATGTAAATAACTAAATAAAATAATCAATAATTGAAACTTGTGGTGTGGTAGACTTAGACATATGCATACAAAAATAGCACATTTATTCAGTATTATTTTTAATTCAGTCTAAGAATCAATTAATGTGGCTGACATGAAAATAACATGTATATTATTCAACCAAATTACAGATTAAAATAGTTTTATTTAGATATATTCAATATTGGGATGCTCTTAATCCAAAATTCTGTGAAGAAAATAAATTACTTTATTTAATTAACACATGCAAAACTATGATAAAAGTAGTTTTATTCTTTGATTATTATACAATGACAATCAATAAAACATAAGCATATGAGGTAGTCATTGGTCAAGAGACAAGCATGTACACCTAACTTCACAAATCAACTGCACGATTATGGTTCCATTAACAAAGGGGCAAGCATTTGAGTGATGAAAATGAATTTCCAGGTCTATATGTTTATTAATTTTATTCTGGGATCTATTTAACTATCCTGACAGGACAAATCCCAAGACACGAGAATAATGTTACTTCCTTACTTTAGGGTTAGATTTAATTTGTGTAACTTGCTCAGGGTAATTTTAGACTTAAGTTATAAACCATGCCCATTTATAATGATATGAAACAAAGCCACTAAATAAATTGTAATTACTATTCGTTAATTCACTTACATCAAATCGGGTCTAAAATGATGAACCAATGCACAAAATGCTATGCCATTTCGCCAGGAGGTGGTCATGTTATCAATATGGACATTAGGACAATCTTTAATAAGGCGCTTGCACCATAGTTCTAAAGCTTTGGTACCTTTAACCTCCGACATTGTTATGAGACATACATTCAATAAAATGTATACTTAGCATTAGTCATTTATTCACTACATAATTCTCACGCCAATTTTTAATATCCATATCGTTTATAATCATTAAAATGGTTCCTTTCTTTGTAATTTTCAACCAACAATAAATATATTTGTGTTGCACCAAGCTAGATAGTTGATCTTTTTATTTAAAATTTCTAAACTAAATAGAAAGTTAAAAGTTTTGGCAAAGTAGTAACCGTAGCAGTCAGCAGTGATGACAATCAGTGATGCCATCTCGCATAAAAAAAATACTATATTTGGTGTCAAATCTCCCTAGATTTCAACGTTTTACCTAAAAAGTTACTGAAATTTCACAAATAATTACAAACAAGTAACAACGAGGTAGACAAAAAATAACTCAATTATAAAAATAATGTATAAATACCATAAATAACACACAATCTTGAACTTGCAAAACGTTAACAGTAGGGTGATTCGTTTTTCATAATGAATTTAATCGACTTTTTCTAATGTCAAATGTTGATTTTAAATTCATTATAACTTAAAGTAGGCCTAATTCATGCTCCTACTTTTGCGAAATCAAAAATAATTTTATTTTATAACCTGGACTGAAAAAGTGTGATAGTAAAATCCGTAAGAAAAAACTGTGGAATAAAACCGTTAAATGAGATGTGCGCAGGCGCGACAGTCGTATACACAAGCGAGTAGTGTATAATACCCTTAACTTTCTCCCTCACTCCACCCCGCCAATGCATAGTATATACTCATAATTGTTATCTTAATTCATCATTTTTATCTTAAACTAATACTTAAAAAAAAGCAAATATAAAATACGTCATTTGACAGCTATTCAATGTACACTTTTCCCAGTTATCATCCCTAAAAGATACGGAATCGGTTGTTGTTTTGCTTTTGCTACGGTTTTTATATACAGTGTGGCCTAACTAAGACCACTTTCTGAACACGGGCCTTGTCGAATCGCACTCAGAATCAAAATCTTTTATTTTGAACATGCCGTATAGTGTTTATATGTTTCTAACAATAACTACTGAGTAGTGTAGTTTTTTTCGGTCAACTTAGTAATATTTACCTGATCTAAATTTTTAGTATATTAAAATGTATCAAGTGTGTTTTTGCTTGGCTCAAGATTCTTAGACTTGATTACAGGTTCGCAGCCAGACTAATTAATTCACCCGGGCTGATTATGATACAAAAAAGTTTAGGATTTTTTTCTTAATTTTAGTAGATACGCTCTTTCAAATAAAAAATGGGCATGAAATCCGTTTAAAATGACGAAAACTCCTGTAATACATAAAAATGTATACTTAATATGTACAGGAGTAGAATCTGCAGCCTTTTATTTTTTATCAATCGGTTAAAAACGAATGTAAGCTAATCGATCCGGAACATATCGAAATATAATATTATTGATAGGCTATGTATGGTAGAGTTAAGGGTTTCGGCTTCACGTATGTTGTCATGATTATGATCTAAAAATATTATAAAACATTCCAGCATAGTAATATCAATACAATGTCGACTGTCGCTAAATGTGTTGGTAAGCGCATAACTACGAAACGACGAGACCGAATTGGCTAATTCTTTTTTTATTGTGTTATTTATTATCAGGAGAAGGTTCTTATGAAGATAAAAACCGGGAGATTTGTAGGGAAAATGGGAAAAATAATACTTTATTATTTTTCATACTGACCGGGTGGAACCAAGTTCGCCGGGACAGCTAGTATATAAATAAAATATAGTTATTAAAGACTTGTTATAAAAATTGACAGTCTAAGTTTAAGTTCGATAGAATTGCAATTAGCGTTAGATCGTTAGAAAGGCAGCTTACATAGGACCTTGATAGATAAAACATCCGAAAATACATATAGATATTGCTTTTATCAATTACAGTAATATTGTAATTTGTTATTTTACAAAACTTTAAGCTACAAGACAATAAAGAATTGGAAAAAATGAAAAAAATCAAAGGACGTAACATAAAGCAAAAGGCTTTCAATTTGCAACTTCGTTTAAAATTCGCTAATTTCGTTTACAATACACTTCGATTACATTCAAACTACTTTCTTTACTTTTACGTGAGCACTTGAAAGAATTCTTATTAAGCTAGACTGTGATTGATATTTTCAGTGGCAATGGTATACATTCTTATTTTGTCCAAATACTCTTTTCTGAGAACGTAAAATAAAATATCGACATTTGTAATAGTACATCACTATAATATTTGAACACTAATTAGGGATTCTTGGCAAACATAAGAACTGTCATGACGTCATTTTAAATCGACGCCAAAATTAGCAAAGACAAAAATGCCGTTATCTCTTTCGGCGTACATAATATCAGTATTTGTTAAAAGAGACAAACAGATGTTGTTAAGTTAAATGTCGATTCCAACGGTATTTATACAACTCAATTTGCTAAAGAACATTGTTGCACTTCTTTATAAATTCCTATTTCTATGGGTACTGATTACGTTGTTGACTTTCAAATTCGGTTTTTAGTAACTTTATTTACTTCTATCAACTAATCGTAATATATAAAATGTGATATGTAAAATCTAACAAAATTAAACTATAGCGAAATTCAGAAAACCCATATGTGAAACTGTCTTATGTGAAGTTTGGTGCTGGGCATTTATATTGTGTTTTTCCTTTTAGGTAGCTCAATATCTTCAGTCAAACTAAAATACGTACTGTGTGGTGGTCAAGGAATATAAATATTCTTTAGCAAGGGGTGGTGGTCCTTTACCTGACATTAGCTAAATAAATCGAGAAAAACGATTGAAAGCCTTTAATTAATAAAAAAAGAAGAAGAAGAATTCTGATTTCTGACTAGTAGGTAGTCAAAGGGGCGTATTACATTGTCAATATTATCGTGATCCAAATATCGCAATATCGCTAGTATTGAAAGAGGCTATTACATTTGTCAATAATATCATCATCAGTATACAGTTGAATTTACTAGAGCGAAGTTGTGTTTCACATTCGATTAAAATTAAGTTAATCCAAATTCTACATGGATACTAGTAGAAGTAATTGTAGAAAAGCAGCTATAGCAATAATATTAGCATAAGCGTTGAAAACCAAAGAGAAAAGAAAGTGCCGGGCTCCTTTGCAGAATAGACCATCTGCTTTTGTGCCAGACTGGCCGTAAAAGGCGAGCATAGGCTTACCGTTACTAGCACCGTAACATCCTTCTAGGTGATAAAGTTTGCTTGTCGTTGACGTGTTCCGGTTAAGAGGCAACGTACCCCCCGAACATCCCGCTCTCAGGTTGGCAACGCACCAATACCAAATTTGGTGTCTCTAGGCGGCATGAATTTGTTACTATTAGGAAATCCGTCTGCTTGTTTGCCATCCATTATCATATAAAAACACACTTAAATATCACACAAGAAATGATCTTGGGCGGTGATGTGGACGATTCCACTAAGCTGGACACTTTTTATATTATAAGAGAATAAATTCCTTTAGGTCATTATTTCCTTCGTTAACATTACTGTCAACGACGACGGAGCGTATGCATATTTCGTCATCGTCACAGCTGACACGTTGTTCCGTCATGGCTGCAAGCGAATACTGACATGAAATATCTCGATGCGCTTACATTTCAATATTATTGAAGCCACGCCCCCTGAGTATCGTGGGCAGGGATCGAAATATCGGTATTTTTCTGTAACGTTACTTGCTCGCGCTT
>NJDD01013246.1:634-13749 GCA_002245505.1 Calephelis nemesis | reverse complement strand
GAAAACACAATGAACAATCGTATAAAAATGACAGATTCGAAATTCAAATGTAATATTTTTTTATTTTTAAGTGTAACAGTATTTATGGCCAGACTAAGTATATACCACGTGTTGATATTTATAAGTCAGCCATAAGAGGGTATGTAAACCAGTAGTCTCGCTCAGTTTGAAAGGTGAGCTCATCTTGCTCATCTTTCAAACTAGTGCTAGGACAGGGACGCATCCGAGAAAGCTATGTTTACTCTGGTCAAGGATGTATATCATCATCAGGAGAGACGGGTGTTTGTTCGTAGTCCTATCCTATAACAATCTACTAAGCAATATCCTGGAAAGTATAGATAGCATAAAATAATTAGATATGGATGGACCCAGGGAGACCAAGATTGACATTCCACGATCAGATCACTCGGATATTATCCGAGGGTGATGTCAAGAGTCTTCGAAACCGGCATGTTTGTATGAAAAGGATAATGAATGTGAAGGAAGCCCGACTCAGACCTCAGGATCGTGAAATCTGGCACTCGATACTCAGCCTACCCCGTAAGGAACTTGGCGTGAAGATACCTATTCCTGCCACCATAACGTCGTGACGTGTTCCGGTTTGGAGGGTAAGGTAGCCGGTAATCTTACTTTTGCTCGAGGCCTAACATCCCGGCCTCAGGTTGGCAACGCACCATTACCACCTTTGGTGTCCCTAGGCGACGTGAATTTCTTACCATCAGGAAATCCGTCTGCTTGTTTGCCTTCCATTATCATAAAAAAAATGTATGTATGTAAAATAATTAGTTTTTTTTTAAATAGAGTACATTCCTTAAAAGTTTATGTAGTTATATCTTAATTCGATAACTAATGAAGTCCCCAAAAATGAAATGTTTTAGATATACAAAATACAGATTCATCATCATCATCAGCCGGAAGACGTCCACTGCTGGACATAGGCCTCCCAAAGAGCGCCATAAGTCACGATCACCAGCCGCTTGTAACCAGCGACTCCCCGCAACTTTGACCAGATCATCAGAATACAGATTATCTGATAGCAATCCTAGCAGATAATTCAGCTTGAACATGTTACCCGTTAATCTGGGTGTTTAGTCATTTAAGATATAAGAGTACGAATACTTTCAGAAAGGCATTTATAAATATCAAGTCATTAACATTTGTTGCCATTAATAAAAATAAATTACTGTAAATGTTTACAATTCGTAGGTATGCAAACTTCCTTTTATCTATATCTGTAAATATAAAAATAAAAGTATCTTCACGCCCATATCCCCGAAGAGGTAGGCAGAGGCATAACCAGGGCACCCACGACGAGCCGAAGACACTGAGTCCCACAATGTGATAGGTGGCAAGCCTATCGCCAACCGGGCACATTTGGAATAATCCAATTTTCTTTTTGTTGGCCGACCTGGGATTCGAACCCGAGACCTCATGCAGTCAAATCCAACACTATTAAATAAAAATAAATAAATAAATATAATAAATAAATATAATAAATAAATATAATAAAAATAAATATAAAAATGAATCCCCATTTCGCGTTCTTATCCCATCACACGTAACCGGATTTTACTACTTTTTTTGTCGCGTTAGTCTATACTAGTATTTTAAAGAGGAAAGATCTGATTTCTTGTTTGTTTGTTTGAAATGAATAGGCTCCAAAACTACTAGACTGATTTCAAAAAGTCTTTCACCCTTAGAATGCTACATTATAGGGATAATACTCAGGGGAGTAACACAGGCTTTGTTTCATAAAAATCTATGCAGTAAAAGCCAAGTTACGCGTGAAACTGCCAATTATGTTGCAAAAGAACAAAAACATGCAAAGTAAAGTATTACGGTATATAGGGCCCGTGTTGGTCAGGGCTTCTTTGCAGAATAGACCATCTGCCTTCCTGCCAGGCAGCTCGTAAAAGGCGAGCGAAGGCTTACTGTCACTAACACCGTGACACCTGACTAGGTGGTAGAGTTTCGCAGCGACTCACCCGGATTGGTACCACCGCCTTACCTATTCCTGCCGCCATAACGTCATGACGTGTTCCGGTGCGGAGGGTAAGGTAGCCGGTAAACTTACTTACTTTTGCGTAAGGCCTAACATGCCGGCCTCAGGTTGGCAACGCACCATTATCACCTTGGGTAGACACCTAGAGACCTAGGCGGCGTGAATTTCTTAACATCAGGAAATCCGTCTGCTTGTTTGCCTTCCAATATCATAAAAAAAATTACATTCTAAAAATTGTTTGTACTAATAAACAATCATGTAATCAATACAAAATACAGTGTGTAAAGTAAATAAACAATTAAAATTACTATCAGATGGTCTATTCTTCAAAGGAGCCCGGACCAACACGGGGGTTATATTTATAATATTTAATATAATATTTTTTCTTTCTTCTTTCTTTTTAAAAGGGAAAAGGAAAAACAAAACTATTTGTCCCCAAAGTGTTATTCGACGTAAATGTCAAGCGGTGCAAAATTCGCCGGGTCGACTAGTTTTAAATAAAACATCTTTATACTTTATGTCCGATAAATTTATAACATGATTAGGTGCCCAGCAGCGTATCTTTATATTGACGCCAGTAGGTGGAGAAAAATAATTTATTAACTATGCTCAACGCGTCGTAAATTTAAAATTTAATAAAAAATCACTTAACTCTAAATTAGCTATTAAAATTAACTGTGCTTGTATAAAAAATCCCAATAACTCAATTACTCCCCACAAGATAAAATTTCACTAATTATACATATTAGCCTTATATCACTAATTATAATTATACATATTTACGATTATTTGTCGTTACCACGTTAGTGGTACGGTTAGTAATGGCCCATTTTTTTATAGAAGAGGAGACAAACGAGCAAGTGGGTCACCTGATGGAAAGTGATCACCTCCGCCCACGGACATCCGCAACACCAGGAGTATCACAGATAAGTTGCCAACCTTTAAGGAATGAGTACGCTCTTTTCTTGAAGGTTCCTAAGTCATAATTGTTTGGGAGTACCGCCCTCGGTAACTGACTCCACAAAGGTGTTATACGGGGTATTTAACCAATGCTCGCCTCTTTGGAGCTGCTTGGCAGAGGCAAATGGTCTCTTCTACTCAGTGGCACCGGACTAACACGGACGGCCGGGGCTCCTTTGCAGAATAGACCATCTGGCTTCCCGTCGGGCAGCTCGTAAAAGGCGAGCATAGGCTTACCGTCACTGTGACATACTACTAGGTGCAGAGTTACGCAGCGACTCGCATGGCAGGTACCACCGCCCTACCTATTTCAGCCGCCGTAAAGTCAGTGCTTGCCGTTGACGTGTTCCGGTTAGGAGGGTAGGGTAGCCGTCAAACGTACTTTTGCTCGAGTCTTGACATCCCGGTCACAGGTTGGCAACGCACCATTACCACATCTGGTGTCTCTAAGCAGCGAAAATTTCTTACCACCAGGAAATCCGTCTGCTTGTTTGCCGCATCATAAAAAATAAGTGGTGGTGGGTGGTACAGTCGGTACAATTGCTTTAGTGTAACCTTAAATTGGCAACACAAATTAATATCTTCCACCGCTATAAAATATATGTTTCTTTCACACTATAAGTATCTTCAAGCCCATTTCCCCGAAGAATCAGACAGATATACAATTACGACACCCACGAATACCAAAAGCCACAGAGTCACATAATGTATGCAAGCCTACTGCCAACCGAGCACAAATCTAATCCGAAGTACGTTGTTGTCTTTATTAGAAAATATAGAAAAAAATCACATTTATTTTTGACGCCCTAACCCCGAAAATCGAATCCAGGACCTCGTGGAGTCAAGTTCACCACCACAAAGAAGAGACAGAGAGCAATTATTTCACACTATAATATAAAGAAACAGTTTGCACTAAATGTTTTATGTTAGGATACTTACTGCGCTACGCTTCAAGCTATTCTTAACACTAGAAGCGTCTTCCCACAGTGTTAGTGTTGTAGCTCAGTTATAGCAAAATATTCTATCTGTTTAAGATAAGCTTATCTTGTTAGTAATTTATAACGAAAATTTGAGATAAGAATACAATAAAATGAAATGTTATTTACATATACGAGGCTAATGCCCGATTCGAATATTCAAAAACGAGACGTTTTGCGTCCGGACGTTAGATTTTTTGTACGAATCGTAACCTTTCACCTAATTCATTATAACATTACAGTATTCGACAGGTCCTAAATGCCCTGCAATACAGACTATAATGTCAACTTAAGCCTTGGAATATTTGAGGCGGTTTAGTAATAAGAGTAAGATATTTTTATTTTAGTACTTGCCCCGTGTTTGGGTTAAATTTCTATCAATTTTATAGAAAAAAAAATCAAGTGTCGAGCGAAATTTTTTCTTTTTTAAAAATTAATAGAAAAGAGGTTAAAATTCTGCATGTAATAATTTACTCTTTGGGTAACATTTAGGGATATTACGGCCATAATTATGTTTTATAAAGCGAAACGGGTAGGCTAAAACACAAAATTGCGTGGAAAAGTATAAGCTTTGTAAACACTTTAAGATCTGTCTGTAAAATATCCGATTACCGTCGCTCATCATAGGCAATTAGTATAAAACAAGCATAGGTTAAATGGGTCATTATTAATAAGACCTCTGGTAGTAGAAAAGGGTGCAGCGACTTGCCTGGGCCTCATATATTCCTGCCACCACAATAACAGTGTTTGGCACTGTCGTATTTCGGTCTGTGTAGCACAGGCATTGGTATGGAAATGAGGTACATTTGCACATTAGACACACACGCAGTTTGCACACAGGAAAGTAACTCACCAATAATATCTAGGTTATCTATAGATGACAGTTTTCTCTATTTATTAGGAGAGCCGCGTGTAAAATCGCTGAGTTATTCCATAAAAACTTTTGTGGAACTAAAATTAACGAACTGTTGCTGGACTAAAACGCATAGTTATATTTACGGATTACGGCTCGTATAAAACGGGGCTAAGACAAATCGACAGAGGTGTGGTCGGATTATCTAGAGATATAACAGGACTTGTCTAAAACTGCTTTTTATGTGACCAAATGGCCACTAAACATTTTAATAATTGTCTGTCATTTGTTATTTCGATCCTTAACCCGGCGTTTTTCGATTGCCTTACCGTTTCTTTTATCGACAGTAAGTAAAGTTTAATTTATAACATACTTAACAAATAACATTGGTCATTTGGTTTATAATATTTTTATTATAAACATAATGGCCACAATTTAACAAAAATATTATATACATTAACAGAACATATTTTATGCTTACATATTTCATGAATAAATAATTTAACATCACTTAATAAAAAAGCCGTCATTTCGCTACTTTATTTTTAATAAAATTTATATTTTATTATATGTCAAAAAGTTTGACGACTCAAAGTGATTGTTATTGTCTTTTTTCAATTTACTAAAAAATAATATTTCACATTTATTGAATCATATTTCAAATTTTGAAATTATTGATAATAAAGTACAATAACCTTAGTTGCCTTTTCTAGTACTATTAAATTTTCAAATTGATTTTTTTAAGGAATAAAGTGAAAATATTAACAATTTCCATATACTTAGAAATAAAGGACAAGTGGAAAACACCTTTCATACTAAATTTTATGAAAATCTTAGCCGTTTTGGAGATTCAGAAAAAATTGTCTACAGAAATTGCTCGTTCAAAGGTATTATATATATATGATGTATATTACATAGATATACTAAAGTTATATATATTGAAGCTAATATCATACTCTGAATTACAGGTATTGAAATTGACTTCATTTTCTGGGTTCAATCACCGTGTTAGGCAACCAAAAAATAAGATAGGTGCGTCGCTATCTACTATGTCTTTTACTCTTTAGCAAGGAACACAACAATGGCGAGCACTGACGTAGGAACCTGGTGGTATTAATCAGATCGTGTTGCTACACTATTCCCTAAGAAGATATGTAAGTATATCAACAATTTAACAACAATATCTATACATAAAAAAAACAGTAATAAAACTAAATCTGTACATGAAACATGTTTGCTCTGTATTACATACATGTACAGACAGCAAAACGAGGGTCTTTAATATTTTTGTCGATTAGTCTGTTTGTCTATTCGATTTTCCTGCAAAAACTACTAAACGGATTTAAGCCAAATTTTGTGTAGTTATAGTTTATAGTTCGGGTCAACCTTTAAGGTATTATTATGCGGGAAAATATTTTGTTCCCACTTCTACTCACAAAATAATCACTTAAACCTGTTTACGAATTCGCGGGCAGCCGTTAGTATAACATAAGTTACAAGTAAACTGTGTCAGATTAAGATTTATCTTCACGCTGATTAATTAAGCTTAACAATAAGATCGTTAAGGTGGTATTTGTTAACTATACGGAAAAGTTATTAACTAAGCTATTTGAACAATGAGAACAAATCGCTACTAACTTTATAAATGTGAAAGTGTGTATGTTTGTATGTATATAAGTATGTTTGTATACTTAAGTGTTACTTTCAAATGGCTGAACTGAGCAAAACTAATTGTAGCATTAAAGTAGATTAGACATTGGAACACACCACTTTATCCTAACTTTATCCTGTGGTCTAGCGGTTCTATCGTTGGACTTGACTGCCTGAGGTCCTGGGTTCGAATCCCGGGTCGGGCAACGAAAAGTAAATTCAGTTTTTTTCCAATTTTCTAATAAAAAAACGTTGCCCGGGATTGGCGACCCGGTTGGCGAAAGGTCAGCCACCAATCACATTATGGGACTTAGTGTCTTCGGCTAGTCGTGGGTGCCTGGTTGTGCCTCTGCCTACCTCTTCGGGGATATGGGCGTCAAGAACTTTTTTTTATCCTTATATCCTAACAGGTTTCCACGAAAGATTAGCATAACACTAATACACGTGTGAAGCCTCGAGCAACATCTAGTTCAATTTATTTCAATGCAGTATTAGGGCCGCTACATATGGAGTCTTTTTGGAGCGTTTGTATCGCTGGTCGCTGCAAAAACGCGATCCAGTCTCGAACATCTATCATACGCGTCTACCCATACTATTACACTAACACGTTCCTAAATTCAGAAATACAATTACGATGCAGCAAACTGCGCAGTTACTGTGTTACAATTACGATTCAAACGCGATGTAAAAGCGACACAGCATCGATGTGAACGCGATACAGGATAATATAATTTGGACTTTTTGGATTCAATAATATACATTTTTTTATGATATTGGAAGGCAAACAAGCAGGCGGATTTCCTGTTGGTAAGAAATTCACGCCGCCTAGAGACACCAAAGGTGGTAATGGTGCATTGCCAACCTGGGGCCGGGATGTTAGGCCTCGAGCAAAACTAAGTTTACCGGCTACCTTACCCTCTGAACCGGAACACGTCATGACGTTATGGCGGCAGGAATAGGTAAGGCGGTGGTACCAATCCGGGTGAGTCGCTGCTAAACTCTACCACCTAGTCAGAATTCACGGTGTTAGTGACGGTGAGCCTTTGCTCGCCTTTTACGAGCTGCCTGGCAAGGAAGGCAGATGGTCTATTCTACAAAGGAGCCCGGACCAACACAGGGATTTCCTTTTATTATTCAGTACAGTATCTTCACGCCCATATCCCCGAAGAGGTAGGCAGAGGTAACCAGGTTACCCACGACTAGCCGAAGATACTAAGTCCCACAATGTGATAGGTGGCAAGCCTATCGCCAACCGGGCACATATCCTATCCCGAGCAACATTTATTTATTAGAAATTTGGAAAAACCCAATTTTCTTTTGTTGCCCGACCCGGGATTCGAACCCAGGACCTCACGCAGTCAAGTCCAACAACTGAACCGCTAGACCACAGAGGCGATCTTTTATTATTCAAAAACACCATAATAGTCGATAGTTCTTGGTTGTTCTTCTTTTCTCTACTCCTGCGTTGAAATCAATTCACTACTCATGCGTAGCTGTTTTAATGCAAATGCGATGCAACAAGCGTTACAACAGGGCGTTTCTATCAATTCATGAATCGCTTATGAATCGATACAAATACAAGTTGAATGTTTGGGTCGCGATGCAATCGAGCAACTATTAAACGCGCATTTAAGTCGCTGTAAAAAATCAGAGTGTGGAAAGATCCTAAGACTACTTTTTGTCGTGGTCATAGAAATATTATTTACTGCGATTCCTTAACAGCGCAAATAATAGAAGCTTCACAAGTAACACGCATTTTTTAAAAACTTTAAACAGAAAACCAGAAGGATGGCTCTTCTGATGGTTAGAGAAAATCGTATGGACTGTTCGCTTCGGTTTGCTGTGTGCGGTGCTGTGTAAATCTCGAATGAATAATAATAATACATAATCCGTGCATAATTTATAATTCAAGAGTTGGCAGTGCTTCTTATATTTTAGACGAATAAGAGCAAAGTGTACCACTAGAAAGCCACTGTTAGTATATTACATCAAATATAAAAACAATTTATCATATCCTTATTAGTTTCAGAGATGAGCACGTCCAAACAAACATAAAAAGCTTAGGTTTGTCAGCTCCGGCAAATACTCAGAGCAGCAGAGCATACAGCGATATGCATGTAAATACTTAGTACAATAGTTAATTAGTGTGGTCGTAAAGTGTTTAATACGTTTTTCTTGATATATATACGACCCGAGATCCGTAATGCGAAAAAAGTTACGTGTTCCTATCAGAGGGCATCTGCCTCTGCAGACTGCACCAACTTACCAGTGCGGAACCAGGAAACTGTACGGCACAATGACCGCACGCCAAATTTCGCACCTTTACCTACGCAATTGTTAAGTTAGTCCGTGAAATTATTTATTCTGCCAACCTTCTTTTATTTTAACTGACTTAAGGTTATTTTTCAAAAAAGCATATTCAAGCCCATATCACGACAGCGGTAGGCAGAGGCACAACCAGGTCACCCACGACTAGCCGAAGGTACTAAGTCCTACAATGTAATTGATGGCAAGCCTATCGCCAATAGCGCATATTTCCAATCCCGAGCAATATTCTTTTATTAGAACATTGGAAATACCCAATTTTCTTGTTGCCCGACCCGGGATTCGAAGCTGGGACCGCATGCAGTCAAGTCCAACAAATGAACCGCTAAACCACAGGGGCGATATTTATTTATTACATTTTTTACATTATGTTTTTAATTATGTATTTTATTAATTTGCTCATAGGGGACAGGCTAAGGTCAAAGACCATGGTGCTTTTTCGTTCGTCAGAATTTCTTCTTTATTCAAATAGAATTCGATTCACATTCTTATTATCTTTTATCCCTTTTTTTTAATAGCCACTTCGTTTATTATGTTCAGAGGTTATTTATGTCCTTGAATACGTCTTAGATTGTAATTTCTTTAAGTTTTCATGTTATGTTTCTCCTCTTATTTCTTTTGTTATATGTTATGTCTACTATATAGTATCTACCATATCTAAAAACTGCTTTTTCAAATAAAAATATTTTTAAACTGGATTCAGAAATTTCTCAGAAATCGATTAACATGCATAAAACACATAACCTCCTACTCTTTTAAAGTCAGTCAAAAACTCGGAGTTTTTAAGAATTCACCAACCCAAGGAAAAGAGGCCATATGTTTCAAAGTAAACACAAAGCCAGACACTTTTGACGAATCAGTTTAAAAACAATAAAGCTCAAATGATTTGCACATGCAATAGCAAATACAGCTTATTTCTTATTTAGCGCGAGCATTGTCTTTGTCTGGGAGGCCAGACTACATAATAAAACATGCGTGACGCCTTCCTGACGGTCTGTGTTTGAACATAAATCCGTGCTGATGCTTGCCTGGCGTTACAATCGTGGGAAGAAAGACCTCAAACAGGTACATAATTGTTTGAAGACGTGAGCTGTCAGTGAATGTGCGACGTTAAGTTTTAAAATAACCACGCAACAAAGGAAATCGTTTTGAAGGCATATTATAAGTATAATAATTACGATTTCCCTCGTCTTGGTAACGGGCTTGTTTGAATAAAATGATTTTTTTATGTTACAAAGCAAGCGGGTCACTTGATAGTTAGACAACTGTTGCTTATTGTATCGTCACGCCCGTATCCCCGAAGGGTAGGCAGAGGCGCAACTACACATTCTAATATATACATATATAAACATTTTACATGTGCGTCTCTTATATCCGACATCTTCAAAAAATTGTGTCTAGTAGCTACCCTACCCACCACGACAATAACGAACACTGACGTTATGACAATAGGAATAAGTCAGTGGTATTAATCCAGCTAGCACTTTATCCCCTAGTATAGGAATACTAATACATCTAAACTAAGTTGGATCGAAACCAGTCAAGCATGAGCGAAATTATCTTCTATTTTTTTAATTGAGTTTTTTTGTTTTAATTTGAGTTTTAATAAAGCGTGGGCGTTGTCTTGTGAAAAAAAAACTAGTTGTTGCACGTAAGTTCGTCCGCATGTTAGAGTAAGCTGTCTTTCGGGAACCAGTTGAAATATAAGAATAAAAGGTAGCTTATGTTCTTTTCCAAGCTTACTACCATCAATCTACTTCTTTGCCAGAATTCATTAAACTTAGTGTAGCCGTTACGACCGTTTTTCAAGTTCGTATATCTATACTAATATTATAAAGATAAAAGGTTTCATTTTTTGTTGGTTTGTAATGAGTAGGCTTCGAAACTACTATACCGATTTCAAAAAATCTTTTACCTTTAGAATGCTACATTATCCCTGAGTGACAAAGGCTTTGTTTCATCAAAATCGCTGCAGTAGAAGCCAAGTTACGAAGGCGAAGCTGCGTGAATGCGTAGATATTAATAAGAATGAGTGATTGAGATAAAAACCAAAATGAAAAACCAGAATCATAACTATTCATATTCCGTCAAACAAAACAATTATTTACGATTGTTGGATAACAAATATCGTAAATCAAAGGTATAATAGCTAAAGGTAGATATAATTCATGGCTAACAAAACTAAATCGCAACTATTAATTTTATTTTTAATTATATAACATTTGATACTGTCATTTATTGTCATATATTATTCAGGACATAATAAAAATGAAGACATTTTAATATAAAAATCATTATAGTAATAAGATTGTCTGGGAATCGATATATTAATACGTGATGCCAAAACTTTGGACCCCTTTTTACGAAAATTGAGTGCACGCAGAATCATAAAATTTTGCACACTTATATTTTATATGAAGGAGAAGTGCAAAACGATAATATTTTTCAAAAATAATGCTTATTAAGTACATTAAATCAATAAATAAAACATTACCCACACTACAATGAATTTGACACACACAAACAAACATATTGCTGATAACGATAAAAGATCACAGATAGCGCACTAAAAAGTTTGGAAACAAAGTAATTGGTCTTGAGAAATGAAGATGGCGTTCTTATCAACAAGATCGCCGACCGCCTCGTTGGTCGATCGGCTAGCGTACACGCCTAATTACATCGACCAACCGCGAGGCTCGGGTTCAATTCCCGACGGGGTAAGTCATTTGTGTAATGAACATTTAGATGTCTCCATTTCCGGGTCTGGGTGTTTATTAAATTTATTCTGGTATCTATTTAAGTATTTCTATGTATTGGTATCGTTGACTAACACCCATAACACAAGCATATAATTTGCTTACTTTGGGGTTAGATTCAATTTGTGTGATTTGTCCAGGTATATTTATTTATTTTATTTATTTATTTAAGATATTAAAATTTATTATGGTCGAATTTCGACCAATGGGCGACCACTAGTAAAATTAATTTTACCAATGTACCTGGTATAAAATGTGTATGCTTTTGAAATAAACCACAGTTTGACATCAAATTAATAAAATTAGGACCGGCGAAATTATTTTTAAATAAATACTCTTCATTTTAACGTAACCAGCTTTTTATCCGATCTTTCTGATCTGAATGCAATTTTTAGATTATTCGTGTAAAATAAAGTGAGATAATAACTTTTTTTTAGTATTTTTTTGTTTAATGTATTTAAACAACTAACGATGGTAACAATTCAACCCTTCGTGGTTTATAGACACCATAGATTTTTTTAACATATGTGGAGGCAAACGCAAGTCAGTCACCTGATGGAAAGTGATCACTGCCGCTAACGGACATCCGTAACACCAGAAATATCTGCAATGCATGTGTCATTGCCAACATTTAAGGAATGAGTACGTTCTTTTCTTGAAGGTTCGTATTCGCTTCGCTTCGAAGTCGTATTCGCTTGAAAATACCGTCCCTGGTAACTAATTCCACAAAGGAGTTGTGCGGGGTAAGAAGTGTCTTCGGAACCGTACCGTAATAGACTACCACGCACCACGGTGATGGGCATGATACCTTAAACTCTGAAGCTGTTATTGTACGGCTCTTGTGGCCATAGTGTTAGACGTTAAGTGTAAGTCTACCGGCTAATCAACCTATGAACCGTAATATGACAGTAATTATGGCGGCAGGAATAGTTAAGGCTGTGGATCCCCACCTGGACAAGATGCTGCACAGCACTCTTCCACCAGCCAATTCAAATGTCAACCAAACAAGTTTATTAATAACTAGAAGTCAAAAATTAAGCGTAAAAAACCTCCTAAAACAGACTCCAACTATTATATTATGTCGTGCTGACATTTTGCATATCGGCTTGACATTTTGCACTCTTTATACTTTTATTTTTAAATTGGCTGACCTAATCTAAATTTAAGCGAAATGATTTATTATGTCTAATAAGATATCAATACTTATAGATATCTTTAAAATATATTCGGATTTCCGAAGCTTGACGAAAATAGCCGAAGCGCATAATTTAAAAAGTACTACTGTACGTTGTGATTTGATAATTGTTTTTTTGAAAGTTAACAAATGATTCCGAAATGGTCCCACACAAATTCTATCATCGTCTAGTAACCTTGAGTTATTCTTAATGATGCAAATCGTTTATGTTAAAGATCTCATGAAATGACAATAAACTATCAAAATAAACTATCAATAAACTATCATAATCATCATCAAGATACCTACAGGGGACGTACCAAATATACAAAAAACATACAGCCAAACTGAGACCGAGGAGGGTCTTTTGGAGTCGGTTAAAAACCATCACAACTGGCTCGCTTTTCTCCACCTCGTT
>NJDD01013238.1:17085-29068 GCA_002245505.1 Calephelis nemesis | reverse complement strand
ACTAATATACAGGTGCCACCCCGACGCTGGTTATTGCGCGAGAAATATGAAGCTGCTGCTATTTGGGACTGGGACGAATCTAAAAACTTAATGTCATTTAAAATCGGTCCAGCAGTTCTCAATGTTAGTGTTGTAGTAAACCCTATTTCCACATATTATTATTGTAGATATTGAGACTTTTACCGCAACAAAACTTTCAGGATCTAGTTATTATCAATGTAAAAGTTTGCAACTACGAATAAACTGCCTGATTTAAGTTTCCTTATGTTTAATAACAAAGAAAAATACGTGTGTTAAAGAAAATCGGCCCATAAAGGCGATCGAAACTAGAAACCTACGTCATGTTTTACGATAAGGTTTGACTTTTATAATCTCTTTAAGAAACAGCTAAGAAGAGACAAACCTTGATTTATTTGTCACTAACACTTTAACTAATTAGGTGTTAAAGTTTGGAACAACTTTCCGTCTTACTCATTTCTTCAATCTGTGAAATGTACTCAGTGCCATCGTATTTCGGTTCGAAAAGTAGCCAATAATATTGCTCTCTCAACAGACAAACTCTAAAGTTAAAATGTAATCAGATTAACATAAATGTAATCAGATTCACAGCGAAGCTCACCAAATGAAACCATTCAAACTTATTGTCATTGTCTAACTGCAAGACAGTTGCTAGCGGAGCCAATTTTGAATGTGAAACCTTATAATTATAAAAGTTTTTCATCCGTGTATCAAAGGTTCTACGAAACAAAGCCTTAAATAGCTTATGAAATTCAAAGCTAAAACGCTTGCATAAAAATAAATAGGTCGACTTACATAAGCTACGATTATGCTACGATTCTGCTACGATTAGCTACGGTTTGTAGCGCACACTATTCATAAAAGTTAGGAGTATGTTTGATGTTAACTTGTGTTTATCCAATAAACATGTTTTATTTAATTATAAATACCTCAATTAGTTAACCAGTTTTACTTTAAATAATAGTTCAAGGCTACATTACGTAGCAGCTGTTCCTGTTTATTATACTCATGGGACTTATAAAAATCATTTCTATAATAGAAATAGCGCGTTTCTTTGTCAGCAATAGAATCCTAAAGCAGCACTTTAATCCAAGAAAGATAGGATAGCTTAGATATCAATTTATAGTCGCAACATTATTTTATCATAACGAAAAATTATGCGCAGCAATGCGTGACCGAGTCTGCTACGAGTAGTATGTATATGCATAATTTTAGAATGTCTGTCTAGGGTTTTCTAATGATAAAGTTCCCTTAAGTAATAGTAGTTATTTTTTCAACTATGTTTAAATGGGTTTTGATATAGAAATGCTTAAATAGCTACTAGAATAAATTTAATAGATATCCAGACAGGCAGCATCACACAAAACTGAGGCGGTCAAAATATTATTTAATATAACAGTTTTGGTAATAATAGGGCATGTTTGTTTATTACCACAAGGAGAGTCCACAGAGAGCTGTGTGCTCGTATGCTGTCTTATCACATATGAAATGGCTAAAAATGCAAAGCACAAGTAGTCAGTAAAAAGAGTTTATACAAAGGAAAACAAACCTTTGAAAAAACCATTCGTAGCGAAAGATATAGAAAATGTATTCAACTGTAATCTTAATAGTTTTGGTCTGCAGAAATCTTAAATGTACCGACTTAAAAATTATTGGATAAGACTTATTTTGTTTTGAAATAGATAGTATTTTACAACCTCTTCATAAGCTTGGGAATTAATGTAAGTAGTATAGAAGTTACATATATACATACATATCTTCACGCCAAGTCTCTTACGAGGTAGGCAGAGAGTATCGAGTGCCAAACCTCACTATCCTGACAGACCTGTTTGGCTCCCATCACATTCGTTACGCTTTTTGAACAAACACGCCGGTTTAAGAGACTCTTGACACCACCCTCGGATAATATCCGAGCAGACAGAGAATAAAGTTTTAGAAATTTGGCAAATTAGTTTAGAAATTAAGTAACGTTAGTTCGCGTATCACGATTCCTACAAACTTGCGTAAACTCCCAATATGGTGGTAAATCATGTGAATAAATGTTCAATACTGTATAAGTATTTTGAACTAATTAGTTTCAACACCGCGGTCATGACCTATCGCTGTATTTCTAATTTATAATATTAATATCTATTTATAATTATAATTTATAATTATAATAATTTTAGAGTTCAAGCAATTTGTTTAACGTGCAAGCTTCCAAACGTTATAAACAATGTCAATAATTTTAATAAAGAAGGAGGTATAACTTCGACATCTACAATTACCTGAAGGTACTTGAACATGTAATGGGATGGGTGGCAAAGTTAGCGCCAATCCGGGGCATTTATTGAATCCCGGACAATGTTGTTTTTTTTAATTATTATTTTTTCAGTTTCCAGATCTCAAGAACGAGAGACTTCATGAAGCACTGAACCCCTAGGCCACAGAGACGACTGTAAACTATAAATTATTTCGTACATTGCATATATAAGTTTTAAACAATTCAGTGTACATTTAAATTTTAGATTTAATGCTGTTTGTTGATCGCCAGCTGAAGTATTCTAATACAGTTCTTACCTGTTAAATGGCAAGATTAATTGTAAATAATTTTACACAAATGCACAGAATAAGTATTAAGTTTTTGTAGGTGTTAATTTTGTAGCTGTTAATTAATTTTGTTTCCTTTTTCCAACATAGCTTAATAATGTTAAACTATCATTTATTTTAATTAATCATAGTAACTAATTTATGCACACATAATTAAGCCTAATATATGGGATAGATAAACAGGTCAGTGAGAATTGTTACACTTGGCACTCCATACTCTTGCAACTAAGAGTGAACTATATGAAAATATAAAAACTATGTGAAAAGGGTGGTCTTACAGAGTGTTTAATACAATGTGTAATTTATTTATATGCGCATAAAGCCACTAAAATACAAAACATAAAATATGAAAAGTAAACCACTCGCAATGTACGATTAATTAAAATATGCAAATAAAAATGTACAACACTGAGTTTCGTATAAATTGAATGAAGAATTTATTGAGTCACGGAAAATGAGTTCCTTGTACGAGTTGCTTGTTTATTAAGCTAACAGTATGCAAAACAACTTCATGTGCTTATTAAGGTAAGTTGTAGTTTCGACTAATGAATTAATTGAGCGCATTCATTAGAATAATTTATTCAGTTCATTTATCATAACGTATTAATTAAAGCAATACTCCGAAACTTAATTAAATTGTACATCAAACGGGTTAACGAACTGTATGAAGATTACGTAATATTTTTTATTAGTTTCTGCGATTATACTGAACAATAGTTTTAGCGAATATTTGCACTTCGTTGTGCAATAATCTTTTACAACTTTGGAACTATTTATACTAATGAATAAGTTTTAAACTGCCATCACTTCTGGCAAAGAAAATGTCAATGACAAGGACTGCCGCTATGTTAACAGAAATAGGTAAGGCGATAATACTAATCTAGGTCAGTTGCTGAACAGCGCTGCCACCTAATTGCTAATTATTATTTCACTACAAAAAGTTATCATCTTTTTTAAGTAATGAGATAGGGACAAGCACATGAGTTTTCTTGTAGAAAGAAACAACCGTACCTTACTGACACCATATTGGGTACAGTACTATAGTATTATAAGTGCATGGCTACTGTCTTTCTGGATAATACTAAATTACTGTTATTGTATCGCCAGGAATAGGTAATGTGGTTAGTCCCTATCTGAACGAATTATGTCAAGGTATTTTACTATTATCGTTCTTTTTAAATGACATATTTAATTTTTGATCGCCTCCTACATGCTGCCAATTAGAGTGACTAATAATAATAAACAATAAATAATTATCCCTGGATAAGTTACGAATTGAATATAATCCCAAAGTAAGCAAATTATGTGCTTGTGTTATGGGTGTTAGCCAACGATTCTAATACATAAAAATACTAAAATAGATACCAGAATAAGTTAAATAAACACCCAGACCCGGAAATGCTGACAACAGAATGTTCATCACACAAATATTTGCCTTCGTCGGGAATCGAACCCGAACTTCGCAGTCCGTCGATGTAGCTAGGCGTGTACGATAGCCACTCGACCAACGAGGCGGACTAATGGTTTATGATGCTTGTGTTACGAGTACAAACAATCAATAATATTGATTCAATACACAAAGGTGAAATTCAAACAGGCTTCTATTTACAAAACAAGTAAAAAGTTACGTATATGCATGGAAAATATGAGCCTTTAACGTCGCACTATCAGGTAAAAACGAGGAACTACAGCTTCCTTTATGAAACTTGCTGAACTGGCTTGTAAAGCGAAATTTGTGTTTTTGTTATTTAATCCCTTCTGTTCTGCATTTTAAAACTCAGGGTTATCTCTATCAGCTGGTATCGTAATTTCTCGCCCAACACTAAACTCGTTTTGATGGTTCTTTTTCAGAAAGATAGGTTCGAGACGTAAATTTTATAATAATTTCATCATGACTCGAACAATAATTCATATCATTATTGTATAAACATGTTAAATATTGTTTAACATGTCGCCTCTGTGGTCGAGCGGTCCGGGTCTTGGACTTGACTGCATGAGGTCTCGGGTTCGAATCCCGGGTCGGCCAACAAAAAGAAAATTAGATTTTTCCAATTTTCTAATTTAAAAAAATGTTGGTCGGGATTGGAAACGTGCCCGGTTGGCGATAGGCTTGCCACCTATCCCATTATGGGACTTAGTATCTTCGGCTAGTCGTGGGTGCCCTGGTTGTGCCTCTGCCTACCTCTTCGGGGATATGGGCGTGAAGATACTTTTTTTTTTTTTTTAAATATTGTTTACATTTTTTGCTTAACTGTCCTCTAACGACCCACTTAAGTAATTTTGACTAAAAATATCTTTTAAAATTAGACTTTTAAATATTTAATCTGATGTTCAAAAAATACTGTTTTGTACAGATAGACAGACACATTCATCTGACTTACAAAACCTCTCATGTTTTAACTGTAACTTTTAAACTATGAATCACCTCACTTTTCTTTCGTCCATCTTTGTCATCAAGTTTTAGTAATTTAAAAATATGTAGCTAAGAACTATCTTGATCACCTCAGATTTTTAAATTAAAAAAACGGCATCAAAATACACAGACATACGTCAAACTTATTACATAACACCCCTCGTTTTACGTCAGCGGTTATAAAAAAAACTATCAAATTTCTCACTTTCATATACAACTACACGGTGCTGATTGGTTGACCGAAAAAATAAAAATGGGCTTGGGCAAAACTTGGAACTTTATTAGGGATGTAAGGTCGAACATGTTTTTATTGATACATTGCCTTCGTATACGCATGTGACCCAAACAATAAAAAACCTACATATACAATAATTTGTAGCTCAGCTATATACAGGTTGTATCAAAATGTTGTACTCTTAAAATTTTAATTAGTTTTACTCTTAATGTTTTGCAGCTTCCAAGTCCAATTATAGTAAAATTATAAGAAATATCAAAGCTTTTCTTTTTTTAATTCATATCGTTTCACAAAATTCTAAGTTTTCACTGGTGGTGTATTGCTATGCAGTGATTTGACCGGGTAAGGATACACCGCTTTACCTATTCCTGCCACCATAATGACCGTGTCATATACCGGTTGGGATGGTAGAGTTGCACAATAGGCCAGACCTCCCGGCTAAAGGATAGCGACGCGACTGTAACATCTATGGTGTCTATAGACCATAACTTACCATCAGGAGAGCCGTGTACCTGTTTTCTGGCCTCTAATACAAAAAAATCTAAGAGAACAAACACAAAACTAACAAAATGTTAAACTAAATTAATAACTTTCTAATGCTATGAAATCGGTTTTTAGAAACATATTAATAATTATATCCCGCTATGATTACATTCTTTTTTTCTTAAAAAATCTTTAGTACCTTATCGTAGTACCTATAGTACCTAATCTTAAAATATTACTAGAATTAATACTCAAGCAATAAAACATTAAAATATGAAAACCAGTATACACAATAAAAAAAACTAATATTTACCAATGAATACACGTCATAAAAAATGACAATTTACCTGATAATTTTAGTAAAGTTAAACACGACCTAATCAAAACAAGGCAAGAAAATTGTTAACTATATCTTTACAATTTCTCAAATTGTTCCAGAAACACATTAAGCTGAACGTTCCAGTTGTTTGAAAAATAAAGTTTTATGATTACTTCGTTGGACACACTGTATATAGGTCTGGATTTGTCGTTGAATCTCAACGAAGCGTAAGTACTCGTGAAAAATATTCGTAATATTTTTGCCAGCCATTTTTCTTTAATACTTATTCTTTTGGAGGAAATCACCGGCGTAATGAAGAGTAGGATAAAACGGTGCTATGGGACTTGAATCTTGATAATCTTAGTTGTCACTCAGGAGTAGCTTATTAAAAGAAAATCTCCTTTTTGAATATCCATACTGTAAGTTAAATGCGAAAGTCTGTGTATTTGTTACGCTGTCTCGATTAAGTCGCGCTATCGATTTTGATGAAATTTAATATTCATATAGCAGAATACCTTAGTTCAAATATAGACTTTTATAGCTATTCTACCTTGACTTAGTTGTAGGTAAATAGGTAGTGTTATAAATATATAATTTGGTACCTTTTGTTGTCTCTTACAAATCGATTAATAGTAACCCTTCTCTTAATTTTTTAAGTTTTTGTTTGTGATACGAAAATAAAAAAGTAAACGGATAACCTGGTAATGAGAAACATATATTGTCGCTCATAGACACCAAATCCACTTTAACTTGCTACTACGAGTGGACTTTCCCGGTTGCTTCACAGTATAGACTGAAACACAACCGTGGCGAACACTGTTGCTTTCGCATCAGGAAAAGGTAAAGGTAAAGAGAAAAGGAAAAGGTTTCTCTTACAAATAGATTGTCTATACTTTGATATCCTGTCTTAGCATTACAAATAATTAATTATGAAAGTCGGAATCGCATTTAATATTTGTGTTCTAAAACGGTACTAATATAAGCGACATAATCACTATATAGTATAAAACAAAGTGGCTTCTTATGTGCCCGTGTCCCTTTAAATCTTAAAATTTTAAAATTACCCAATGGATTTTCATGAGCTTTTTATAATAGATACAGTAATTGAAGATTAAGGTTTATATGTATATTTTATAACCGTGCGAAGCCGAGACGGGCCGCTAGTACTGTATAATAAAACTAAAACGAATTTGATAACTTCTAGGGTCATTATAAGAAAGCCGATCTATGTCATCTATGCTAGAAATCAAAACCTAACTCAACCAATCATAGGAATCGTTAACCGTGTTCGCTAACCCTCCGACCAGTGTAGTGTGAAACTCACTTGAATGTTTTAGACCTTCGTGACCTTTTATTCTATGGTCCAGGAAATACCCACAAACCCAATTTCTGAAATGTTAATATATATAAATCTCGTGTCGCAATGTTTGTCCTCAATGGACTCCTAAACCACTTAACCGATTATAATAAAATTCGCACACCATGTGCAGTTCGATCCAACTTGAGAGATAGGATAGCTTATATCTCAATTTATGGTAAAAAAATAACCACCCGAGCGAAGCCGGAACGGGCAGCTAGTTTAAATATAAAGTTAAGTGTATATAATTAATTTTTGGTAAAAATTAATGAAAACATATTATTTCAGAGAGGAATCGAAACCGCAACCTTCGTCTTCTGTAGATTTTTTAATCGTAATGTTTTGGCGAAATGGGATGTAATCATATAAGTAATTTATTGAAGCAATTTAAAATGTTAAGATGTAATTGAATACTTAATGGTTAAATTAGTAGAGTATCGTCAGCGACAGAACATGGTTGCAGGTAAGAGTATCGGTGGTGACATACTTTTTCCCAAGCACAGAAAAAAATGTTGTATATATTCATAAGTATCATTTTTATATCTTATCTAAAATATCTAAATAATATTTAAGTGAAAGTAAAAGAAAAACCGTTATAGCCTCTGTTGTCGAGCGGTCCGGTGTTGAACTTACCTTCTTGAGCTCATGGATTCGATCTTCTGGTCGAACAAGAAAAAGAACACGTGGTTTTTAATTTTCTAATAAAACAACGTCACATGGGATCGGATATGTGCCCGGTTGGCGATAGGCTTGCCACCTATTACATTGTGGGTCTTGGTGCCTTCTTCTAGTCGTAGGTGTGCTTTTGTGCCTCTGGCTACAGTTTCGGGGATATGGGGGTGAGGATACTCTTTATTATTTGACTGGTACTGACAATTTAAAAAGTAAATAAGTAAATTTCCATGGACATACACAAATTATATTTAAACTAACAGTAAGCAAATAATAATATGTTGTATTAAAGACGATAGATACAAAAACATAGAAATACAAAAATAGATACCAAAAAAAAATTATCAAACACCCAACCCCAGGAATGCAGACTTTCAAAAGTTTATCATACAAAATGTCGACCCCCAACACGAGTCTCGTCGTTATTCGGTAGAGTTTGACATTTACTTGAACCCCTTGGCAAACGAGGCAATTAACTGACGATTGCTGACAGCCAACGGTGGTATCCGGGCGAGTTGCTGCGGAGGGTGCATGCATGCTATGCTCATGACATTTAAACATGTCACGGTGTTGGTGATGATAAGCCCATGCTCGCCTTACACGAGCCGCCTGCCTATGATATCAGAAAAAGGAAACAGTCTACTACAAAATTACGTACGATTGCTTGCAATGTTGAAATAATTTGGTAACACAAATTACTTCTCACAAAAATACGCTGAAAAGAAATTATGTAAATTCCTTCTAAATTTAGCTTAACTTGCTCTCAAATACCAATAAAATTACTTTCCTTTAATTAAAAAAAGATGGAAGTAATACCCATGGACGCCATTTCAACGGACAATCGTTTAAAGGTCTCATTTTCCTGTTCAGGACTGAGATATTTTTGGGTAACCATTTCTAAATTTGAAATTAAAATGTGTTTTTGATTATAAAATTCAAACATTAAAGTTGTATAACCGACTTTTTAAAATAAGCCGGAAAGGGAACAAACAGGCAAGTGGTCACCACTGTCAAAAGAAATTCCAAAGCATGAAATGTCAAAAATGCGTTAACAATGAGTAATAAATCATAAAAATAAAAGTTAAAACAACACGGCTACTACCACTGCACTAAACTTAATATGGCTAAGTTAAGTCAGCTGCCTTTAATTCAAGCACCTCCTCTTCATCGGGAAAAATTAAAAGATCTAATTAAAATTAATCTATAACATTTTGAATTAAAATGGTTCTTAGACACATTACGGAAAGGTTTCTTCGGTTTTATTCACTTTGTAGAATAGACCATCTGTCTTCCTGCCCGTCAACTCGTAAAAGGCGAGCAAAGGCTTATCGTCACTAGCACCGTGATATCCTAATAGGTGGTAGAGTTTCGCAGCGACTCGTCCGGATTGATACCACTGCCTTACTTATTTCTGCCGTCATAACGCCAACGCTTACCGTCGACGTGTTCCGGTTCGGAGGTTAAGGTAGCCTATAAACTTTCTTTTTCTCGATGCCTGATATCCTGGCCTCAGATTGGCAACGCAACATTACCGTCTTTGGTGACTCTAGGTGGCGTAAATTTGTTACCATCAGGAAATCCGTCTGCTTGTTTGCCATCCAACATCATAAGCAAAAAACCTACCTATAAACTACTTTCTCGCTAGCTCTTCTTGGCTTAGCAAAATCTTTTGACATTTCATAATCAGTGAGTTAGTAACTACTTATTTGCTTTTATGTAAAAGTAAGAACTATATTAGAATTGCAATCGTTTGGAACATTTCTAGTTGTCACAATATTAAAAATTGTAGCCTCTTTTGCCAGTGATTGCATTTGAGGAATGAGTTCTGCGAAACCCATCTTCGCGGAAACGTGACCAGCGTGAGCTTCACTGTTATATGCACTCAAATTCTCAAATAATCCTTTTACTTAAAATAAATTCAACTCCCGTGAAATAGAACTTTAAAATCGTAAAAACTTATTGCATTCGAACATTTTCGATTTAAGTCTTTCTTGGTGTTTTTAGGTTGGTCATAAAAATGATAGTCGCTTTAGATTCTACAAGACTTGGGATTATTGTATTTCGTATGAAATTTAAAAGTATTCAAGCAGACGAATTTGGAATGGTAAAAAATATACGACGCCTATACGACATTAACAGTCTTATATATTATAAACGTGGACTAACGTGGTAGTTAAATTTTTTGATATTATAGTCTGTATCACATTGTAATAAATAGTATAATACCAGATTAAGTCTTGGCGTACTTTACTTGGTGTTTATCAATAAGATGGTATAGATGATAATATTATGCTGTTAATCAGAGATTCGAATATTTTAAAATAAATGTTTCTAAGCAGCATGGCAAGCAAGCAGGCATCTCTTCTTGTGTTAAGGTTTTGCCCATATTGGTCCGGTTCCTCTGGCACCTGTGACAAGACTACAAAAAATAATTCATGTCCACCACTTTAAACTATATTCCTTCGTCAATAATGACAGTATTATAGTACATAATAACCACAACCATACATAAGAACCAGTAGGTTCAGAGGGTAACTTAGCCGGTAGACTTACATATTAGGGTCACCACCTCGGCCATTGCACCAGAGGATGTACCTGTTTGCTTGTTCGCCTATCCTGTAAAATACATAAAGCGTTTGCCTATCCCATACTAGTTACTGATGCCTCTCTTTCCTATAACCAGGTCTTAGTTCGAGCGTGTAAATCCACCGACAAGCGACTATGTCAAGCACTAACGATATGGCTCCAGTACTACCAATCCAGACCAAGTGCACAACACTATTTGCACTCAAACAGGCAGTTCAAACTGACTGCACTAGTGAAATAAATCTGTAACAATCAGAAGCCGATGGGGTCATCACATGCCGACCAAAAAGATTTAATTACTTCCTACTAGGAATTACAAGTGAGAAATCACTACCGTAAAACTGTACGACAGGGTGTAGCTTCATGAACATTTAAAAATAACTGTATGGAATTTTTAATTAATTTTTACACACTCGTGTTATATTTCAAAAGCCGGTTTTTCACGTGTTATTTTAATTAATATGGCGTGTCAGAAGGTTTACTTTTAGCCCTCTGAGCCTCTGTTATGGAGGAAGTTATTTACCGTCGATGCCGGCTATTGTTCGTCGTTTCTCATTTGCAGGACACATGTAGTTTTAACCCTTAGATTCTACCCTGTACCAAAATTCATGTTTGAAGTACTGTTTTGTTAATACCTTGACAGTTTTATATAAAATAACAAAGATATAAACAAGTTAAGCTAGTTAAAACACATTTTCCTTGCTTGAGTTACGTTTTTACGATTTTTTTAAAAATCAAAAATTTCTCCTCAAGCAAGATTTGGTCCTACAGCTTTCGTTCTTTCTCTGATAAACTGGTCGCACCATTTTGGCTACCGAGGCATCGCGAGTAACGTAAAGACATTTTTTTATTTCTTCCGTATCTATTTCATTGCAAGGTAAGTCCATATCAACACGATTCTATACAATACAATTCCGTATTATGGTAATGATAGAAGAAGGGTTGCAGACTCAAATCCTGTAAGAGGTAAAATATTTCTTTCTTTGTAACATATAAAAAACTAGTTAAAGAAGTATAATAAATAATATAAAGTATAATAAAATTATTTCCAACTTACTTGAACGAAAGTACAAAAGTCGTCAATGATGAAAGCACATAGAACGTACTAAGCTACTATTTCTTTAAAATATGAGTTTAAGGTGTATTGCCTTGATCTAGTAATTTTTTTTTGAAGACAGTTTAAGCATTTGGTTGCACAAGAAGAAATGAATATTTTTGTTCATATCAGGAGGCATGAATTTTTCTTTATTTCAAGGTTTCCTTTAACTTTGGCTGAAAGCTTTATTTACAACTATCTGAAAAGCGTATAGC
>NJDD01013238.1:0-16857 GCA_002245505.1 Calephelis nemesis | reverse complement strand
AATTTAGTAACATTTTTAAGTTTCCGTTGTTAGATTGAAGTTCGTAAGTAGGCTACAGCTGTGGAGGTGGGTGGATGACTGCAAGATGTATCATAAATTACTTTTATTACATTTATGTAGCTCTTAA
The DNA here is from genome assembly GCA_002245505.1 of Calephelis nemesis. Classification (NCBI taxonomy): domain Eukaryota; kingdom Metazoa; phylum Arthropoda; class Insecta; order Lepidoptera; family Riodinidae; genus Calephelis; species Calephelis nemesis. The sequence goes on along the minus strand of NJDD01013238.1, from coordinate 16,730 downwards.
ATTTAGATCTAACAACAAAAATATTAAAAACTAGTTGTTGCTTGCGGCTTTGCATGAATTTTCCCACAGCCCACATGTTAATACAGATCACAATATATCTGTGTTCCAAATTTCAGACAAATCCGTTCAGCTATTCAACCATGAAAGAGTAACAAACATTCATACATGCATACTCACAAACTTTCGCATTTATAATATTAGTAGGATTATTTAGCTAAGCGTATAGGGTCTTGTTACTGTTGGAATAAAATTAAGTTGATATTATAATCTGTATCATTTTGTATTAAAGAATACCTGGTTGAATCTTCGAGTATTTTACTCTGTGTTTATTAACAAAACGGTTTAGGTTTTATCAAAATTGACTAATTATAATCTTATGAATGTGGTATTTAAATGCTTTTACGGAGCTTTAGAACTAATATGTTACGTGTTAAGTCACCGAGGCGATAGGCAATAGATTTAAAAGTCGCTCTTTTTTGGGCGGCGATGTTAGACCTATGTGAAAATCTACCGGCTACCTTACCTCCCGGACGGGAATATGACAGTCATAATAACAGTGGGGATAAGTAAGACGGTAAACCATTATTCAACTCTAATTCATTGAATGGTTAAAATGGATGACGATATCTGAATTATAGTAACGTTCCCTGCAATGCAACGTGTCCTGTATGGGGACACAGCCTTAGTGATGTACATAAGTCCAATCTCAAAAACTACCAATACGCAGTACACGAAAAGGTTTTTACTTTTTACTAAACATAAACTATCAATAAAAGGAATTCAAATAAAATGAAAGTTGGATTCAACGTTGATAAATAGAGTTGGAAACTACACGAATATTTGCGTGTAGTCATTTCTCACTTAATTCCAGTTTCATGGCCAGAATTTATTCAAATAATATGCATGAGTTTTTGTGAGGCGAAGCTCAACTGAAAAATTCTCGGACTTTTGCCCTTGGGTCTTTTTCTGCCAGTGAACATCCGAAACCATTGTGTCGTATTTCACGGGAAACCTACTTTACCATTGTTATATGTTTTACAAGTACTTCTGCATTTTGTGCGGATTTTCGAATTATCCGGCTTACAAACAATTAAGCTATTCAATGGAATGTATATTGTACATATTTTCATTATCATTAGTTCCTTTTTTAATTCAAAATCTACCTTGGTGGCTATGGCTGAATTTAAATACAAAAGAATAATATTTCACACCTATATCCTCGACGAGGGATACAGAGGTACAACCAGCGCACCCACGATAAGCCGAATACAGTGAGTCCCACAATGTTATATGTGACAAGGTTGTTGCCAACCGGACACATATCTAATGCCGTTGTTTTTTTATTAGAAAACTAAAAAATAATATTTTTTTATCGAGGCATAACATCCCGTCTCACGTTTGCAACGCACCGTTACCACCTTTTATTTATTTTATTTTTTATTTAACACTTTATTGCACACAAAAAAAACAAAAATACACAAAAAACACGAAAAGGTAAAAATGCACAAAAGGCGAGCTTATCTCTAACTAAAGAAATTTCTTCCAGCCAACCCAAAAATAAATGAAGCTGTGAAAAAAAAAATGGAAGGCATCGTGTACAAAAAAAAAACAATTAATTAGCTTAGAACAAATAAATAAAATATAATAATCAAGTGTGTAAAAAATAAAACAGGTATATTTACAATTATTAAAATATGTTAGTATGATAAAATAATGAGTATGTTATTGTGTCAACGATAAGATAACCTTTGGTGTCTCTAGGCGGCAAGAATTTTTTATCATCGGAAATCCGTCTGTTTGTTTACCTACCTATATAACAAAAAAAAAACAACAAATTTCGATTAACAATTAGAAGTAAAAACAAATCGAACCAATCCCACTAAGTTCACCTTAACTTTAAACTTAAAAAAAAAAACATTAATAAAAACGGCAAACATTTGATTCAAGCAAGTTAAAAATAAAAATGTAAATAAAAATAAACATATTTTATTTAATATCACTAGTGACAACAAATCAAACCAATCCTACTTATTTCCACCAAGTTCATTTTAACTTGAAACTTAAAAAAACAAAAAAAAATTATTAAAAAACAATAAAAATGGGAAACATTTGATTCAAAAGACGCAATCAAAAGAAATGGTCTCATCGTACCCTAACAAGTACACATTTATTTCGACGGAAAGCTTCAAAAGAATTTTTTATCAATTACGGTCCCTAAGAAAACTTCCTAATCGAGGTTGGGTTATACCTTCCGATAGAAGTTTAGGAGGCTATCATTGGACCATCAGCATAAATCCTTGGGAAATAAATCCAATTTATTACGGTCGTAGATACCTGAGAGCTGACAAACTTTGGCTGTCCGTTCATCGGATACTCGATTTCAGTCTGTTGGAACCCTTATATACCCAATCCACATTATTCATTCTTGACAATGACAGCGTTTTTGTGTTACATTTTTATTAAGGTAGGGCCGTTGTCAGAGAACTATGAGTGGCACAAAGTAGAACTATTTCGACTTTTATCACCAGACACAGTGTAATTATTATAGCATTTTATATAGTACTAGCTGAACCGGCAGATATTCTGCTTTTTCAAGTGAAACTTCTTTATCGGGTTGGAAAAAAATTTAATGTAACATTTTTCCGTTACGCGCCATCTTTGTTCTTATCCCTACCACGCGTGATTCGAAGTATACGGTAACGGAGCGGTATAAGTAGCGGAGTAGGAATTGGCAATAAACTTTATTTAACCAATTTCAGTAAAGTTGCTTTTAGTAAATTATTTTTTGAAAAATAACGTCATAAAGAAGTTTCACTTCTTACGAGTGTACGCTAGTACACGCACATATTTTTTTTTTGATTTAAGATGTTAAATATTACACATGTAGCATACCTATTAGTAGCGATGTATTTTGAGGAACTCGGTTCATTGTATGACAACCATTTTATTTGTGAAATTTACTGGAAATGTAGCGCAATGATCACAAACTTCCTCGAACATTTTTATTAGTTTCATTACCGAGAACATATTTAAATGGCATAGGAATATATAATTCAAATTCTTACAAAAAGTTGAAAGATAGACGTTAAATGTTTATTGAAATCATTCTATATATTTAACACCTAACGCAAAAACTTTTTTAACTAGTTCTTTTTTATATATAATGTATTATAACCGGAGTTTTTTAACGTAAGGTTTAAGATGATTATTTCCAAACTTTTTTTTTTAAAAACCAGCTAACGATTTTGCCTTTAAGGTACCTTTCAGTTACATTTTTTTAATTAAATCATAAAAGAATTATTAGTTTTCTTTGTAATATCGCAACATACAAGCAGCTAGAGTAATAAAATATACAAAGGTTATTGCTAAAACGTCAAAAAGTTTCCAGATTCCTATCTCATTTACTTTTGCTAGAATGTATAATGTGTATCACCTGACGATTCTGTAATAATATGCACAAATTCTATACAAAAACTAACTTTACGAGAAAAAAATTACAGGTAACTTACCGAACTATTAATTTAGTCTTATGAATTATATACAAATTCTTACCTGAGAACTTTGAAAATTTAGTTGTTCATCGAACACTCTACAACTATCTGTTTAAACCCTTACAAACCCAATCTACATTATTTGGCCCTGACACAGCATTTTGAGGTAATGTTTCTGTTTTATTGATTGCTGTATTCCGCTTTGGAACACTCACATTTAAACACTTCTTAGTGTTTTTACTCGAATGATATCAAAAAAGAAACCTCATTACATTTATTACATTTTTGTATAAATCTGTCAAACGAAGTCACGTATTCAATTTATATTTTAGGAAAAAACTGATCTATTTTCGTTACTTTGACTCTTTAGATTCTTCAAAATAATTAATTCTTTAAAACTTCTTACAAATAGCAGTATAACAAGGATTAAAAAATGACGATAGTATTTGCCGGTGGTACAAAATTTAACAAACAGCTAATATTTAGTAAGAGTGTAGAGCTTTTATGTATTGTGTTTTTTTATGTTATAGATCAGCGAATAAGCACTTGGATCTCCTAATGGTAAGAGAAAACCGTGTTGTATAAACACCGATGGTGTTACAAGTGCGTCGCTGTCCTGGGGCCCTGATGTTAGATCTATGGTACAAGTCTACTGCCTGTCCTATCCTTCAGACCGAAACATGACCGAGTCATTATGGCTTCAGAATTAGGTAAGCCGGGGGATACCTAGCCGAGCCAGTTACTGTAGGATTTTACTACCAGAGCTCTCGTTGGTAATTAACTATATTTTAGGCTGTGCTTTCCTGTTACACGCTACCTGGCAGAAAGGCAGCTGGTCTATTCTTCTCAGGGGGCTAGTGATCTTCCTATGCTCCAAAAAGATATTGGTACCAGGTGATCGTAAAAGGCTAAGGTGTTTCAGTTTTAAGATAATGTAAAGAGAAAGACGACGTAAATTCAAAATGCTTTATACTTACTAATAAATGCACAGTTTTTTTCAGGGAGGTATGCAGTCTTTAAGCCGGGAGTTCACATACTTAAGGTTTATTCAGAACAAATTTTCCCGTGTTGGTCCGGGCTCCTTTGTAGAAGAGACCATTCTTCCTGTGCCAGGCAGCTCGTTAAAGGCGAGCATAGGCTTGCCGTCACTACCACCGTGATATCTGACTAGGTGGTAGAGTTTCGCAGCGACTCACCCGGATTGGTACCACCGCCTTACCTATTCCTGCGGCCATAACGTCATGACGTGTTTCGGTTTGGAGGGTAAGGTAGTCTTACTTTTGCTCGAGGCCTGATATCCCGGCCTCTGGTTGGCAACGCACTATTACCACCTTTGGTGTCTCTAGGCGGCGGGAATTTCTTACCATCAGGAAATCCGTCTCCTCGTTTGCCTTCCAATATCCTAAAAAAAAAAAACTTATGTAAGAAGACGATAACTATTAGGTTANAGGGTCATGACACCATTAACCCTCATATTGGATTCGCCCTTTGTGCTTATTAAGAACAGGTTCATAGTTTTTATTATAGGTATTCAAGTTACAAGTCATTTCCCAAACTAAACAAAGGAGTTAAGGTTACCTCTAATTCAGATTTAACCTCAATATATATCGAAATCTCAATTTCCTCTTGGTATTAGTCCAATTAATGCCTAAGCCTAGGGCAAATATATAACTTATACCTAAAGATCCTATCCGTCCTTTACTTGAAATGGAGTGACATTTTCCTGAGAGAAATGACCGCAAACCGACAAAAACTTATTGCTGAATCTAGATACTTATCTTGTAAGCACGTCGAAGGTTATCTTACTAAGATAAATCTAATTTCGTTTATTTTAATAGTAATGTTCATATTTTTAATATTTAATAGTAATGTTTTAATTAATATTTAATATTAATGTTTGAAAATAATACGAAATTCAAATAGTGATACTTTCCTATTAGATGTTTTATGGCGTAAAAGGTGAGCAAGCACGTGGCTAACCAAGTGATCAGACAAAACCATGGCCTATGTAACCATAGATGTTACAGGTTTGTCGCTATGTTAAGGTGACATAAATATGTAAGACGGTGGACTCCTACCTAGGCGGTTTTTTTTAATGTGATATTCTGTTAATGAACAAAGGCAAATATCCTGTGATATCCTTATAATTAATTTATTACTTGTGGGGTGTATTAATTGTTGGTATTTATTGAGATATCAGTTTTATGTAGCTGTTTTGAGTTTATGTATTTTGACGTCTATTGTATTTAATTATTAATTTGATACTTATTTATATATAATACTAATATTACCAACGGGGCTTTTTTAGTTTTGCTTTTATTGTTAATTTCTTATGCTACTTATTTATATACAAGTATATAATATCGAACATATATGTGTTCTATTTATTATTTTATTTTGCTATTATTTTATTAAACAATTGTATTTGATTTGCAACAATTTGGGCCATTTTCAAAATTAGTTGGAACCGATTTGCTTTATTAGCAATCGTGTGTTCCTATTCCTAAATGTTTTTGTTTTTGATGGCATTCCTCAGCAGGAATGTATCTGTTGGCCAGGGCAACCCTAACAATTTGCTATGGTTGCCCTTGCCATCATTTCCTATTTCCGTCGAATGGGACAGTCATCGCTAAACGCATTATGGCTGATGCTATCTAGTTTTGCGTGGGAGCAGTTGCAGGATGTGGAAACCTTGCTGGTTATCTGCTTCTTGCACTTTGATCTGAGCTGAAGCCTTCCATAAAGACTGCATTTTGATACAGCCTCCTTTCAGAGCTTCCTGCTATGCCCATACCCTAAACACATAGAACATTGGATCAGCGGAGACTGATCCTCTACTTTGTTGCGCTGAAGATTGATAAACAGTCATACGCTGGCCACGACATGATTAACTTGGGGATTTTTGGTTTTCTTCTTAAATCTGTATACGGTGTATTTTTTTTTTCTTTAAAATTTTCAAAATGTTTCGTATTCTGTAGTCTAGTGGTCGGGCGTTAGACTTGATTTTTTAAGGTCCCGGGTTCCATCCTTGGGACGGGCAACAAAAGAGCTAGAAAATGTGAAATTTCAATTTTCTAATAAAGTTAGGCGGGATTAGATATGTGCCCGTTTGGTGATAGGCTTGCCATATTTCTCGATACCTCGTTGTACCTCTGTGTACTAGTTTTGAACACGGGCGTGGAAACACTTTTTAACAATCGAAACAAAATATTTTTCGTTTTAATTTGTTACTAGGTTTTCTCAGCCTTGCCTGAAGAAGAAAATAATATATGAACTCTTAAATTGACCCTGCGCTAAATCAACTAATAATAAGCGTTTGGTCGGACAAATAATAAATTCGAAGATATCAAGCTGATAAGACCCAAGAGCATTGTTCTTCCTAGAGACCGTCGGCCTTGTGGAACAGATGTAAGCTTAACAAATAAGAGGCGCGTTCACAATAGGTCTATCTAGGTCACAGAGACAATCTGGGTGACCCAAACTCTTTAACGCAAATAATGATAAAGCTTTTGACGTCAGGATGTAACGACCCTATCTCCTGAATGTTACAATTTAATAACTAAGATTACAGGACAATTCCACTAGTCCAACTAGGCACAACTCGTCCGTATTGGTATCGACATCTTATTTCTCCTGTTTTCGTAGAGTCAGTGCTTACCCTTGTCATTTTCTATATTGGATGGAGGGGTAGATGATATATTTATACACTTATCCTATAATCGTTACTTATTTAGCGGAGACGGTAACATCTTTGATATCCTATTGTACAACACACGGTTGTTTATCATCAGGAAAGCGGCCTGCTTATTCGTAATCTTACAATAAATGATGTAAGACAATATTGGTGACTTTTTTGCGCAATTAAGAAACTCATTTTGAGTTATCTCTATCTTCTTTCAACGATAGTGATAGAAAGAGATAAAACACATTTAGTGCTATCAGGTTACTTTTTACAGGTTTTTAATTTATTACTCGGTAAAAGTTCTTAATTTTATACTTCGAATAATTTATAAGTAATCGTGTCTAACCAAATCTGACATATCTAAAATGTTTCATCTCTTTCTTTTTTCTTTCATTGGAAAGTGATAGCATACACTTAAAATGATTTAAATTGGTGTTCAGCAGAATTACCACCATTACTAACGTAGTACAAACATGTGTACCAACATATTAAAAAATAAAAGGACGAACACGAGAAAACTATAATTTTTTACAGACTACGTGCAAGTCTTTGTAAATATAGCCTATAGCCTGTCAAGTTTTTGACATAGGTCCAAGGGTGGACAGATGGACAGACGGTTCATGCTCCGGTTCCGTTTTTACGCCGTGACAAATGGTCGTTTTTCGTGATGGGTAATTGCCTGAATTTATGGAGTAAAAGAAAACTTTATTGTCGCTTTATATTTGTACGTAAATACTAGACGTTGCACGCGGATACGCTTTTCTGAAACAACCTATTTATTAACCTACTAGCAATTTCACGCAGCGTCACCTGCGTAACTTGGCTTCGACTGCATATATTTCGATAAAACAAGATTTCGATGATTCACTCAGGGATAATGTGGCACTCTAAAGGTAAAAGATTTTTTTAAAATCGGTTTAAAGTAGTTTCGGAGCCTATTCATTTTAAGCAAACAAAAATCAAACCTTCCCTCTTTATAATACCTATTAGTATAGATTTAACTCTCGAGCGCCTTGTCAAATTTCATACACAAAATTATAGCTTAACATCGCTCTTTTGCGACGTGCTGAAAGAAGAAAAAAGCACGTTCTCGAATACACTGGATTAGTATAAGTTATACCAATTTCATAAATGAAAAGTTTGTCTGTATGTATGTTTTGCGCGGCTAAATCTATTAAAATGAAATTAAATGTGAATATTAAAGATAAAATAGAAATGAAAAAGTATATTCACGCCCATATCCCCGAAGAGTTAGGCAGGGGCACAACCAGGGCAACCACGACTAGCCGAAGATACTAAGTCCCACAATGTGACAGGTGGCAAGCCTATCGCCAACCGGGCACACATCCTATCCCGAGCAACATTTTTTTATAAGAAAATTGGAAAAACCCAATTTTCTTTTTGTTGCCCGTCCTGGGATTCGAACCCCGAACCTCATGCTGTCAAGTTCATTACCTGAACCGCTAGACCACAGAGAAATGAAATGTGTATATTAAAGACTTGATTTCAAACGTAGGCTATTTTGGCAAAAAATATTCTATTATAAACTACAAAATGGAATGTAAGTTTGTTTGAAAGTGTATTCTATGCTGACGAAGTCGGAGGTAACCATGATACAATTACAATGATATGCGATATACTATCTATATCGCATATCATTGTAATTGTATCATATATACCTATTGATCTAAATTTTTAATGTTACCTACACATTCTGTAAGTGAAAACCGTATGAAAATCAGTGTAGTAGTTTTCGTGGTTATTGCGAACAAACAGACAAATAGACAGACAGTCCGACTGAACCGTACTTTGTTTAATAGTATGTACTGATAGCTTTAAATGCGCTACAGGTATTGCTATTAAAATTAATATGAATCCGCGTTGAATGTGTGTTCCTTCCAACAAAGAATAATTATCAAAATTTGACATCTCTTTTAAAAAGTAATAATAATAATACTTTATTTACCTTAGTAAATAGGGTGCGTTGCAGGTCTTAAATTTCTAAGGTTAGCTTCGCCTATGTTACCATTTAACTGGTAAGTAAATTTATCATAGTACTCAAATCACTATGTAATGCGTGGTCTAACAAAATAAAAAGTGTATACAATACATGTAAATCTCCATTTTTTCTTCGTTTAAAGATCTTTTTATGTTAAATTTTATTTCCAAACTCAAACTTTACTTCCTCTTTGACATTATTAAGAAATCAAACTTTTTACTTTGACATTACTAATGAGCAACATCCGAAATGAAACCCAATTTTTATTCGAATTCGGAATGTCTCGTCAGTTACAACTTCAATATAAATTATTGTAACTAATTTTAGATGAAACTTGAAGATCAAAAGTATCTAATGTACAATGTAGAATAAAATATAAAACTAGGAACAGATGATTACTGTAATACCAGTTGTTGTCTAAGGCGTTACGCACTTGGTTAATGGTCTCACAGGAAATTTTTTTCGGGTTAAAAACTACCCATTTTGTTAACATTGTGGTAATCCAAGTTCAAATCCATAGAGGGTTCTATGTGTATGCCAAATTTCACGAGAATTGGTTCCGCAGCTTTTGCTTGAAGGAGTAGTAATACTAGCTGACCAGGGGCCCTACCATGAACGCTTATAGCAGTATTATTTCCATCTTGCTAAATGACCGCCTTTATAAGCAACTTTATGGTATACGTCATAAGGTTGTCTTTTTCCGATGTGGTGAAGTATTATTGAAATAATACTGTTTTAAGAGCTTATGGTAACCCCCCAGACCGTCATTGTCTTTTTTCCGTGAGGAAATCCTCACTTTCGGGGGCTTTATGTGGAACTCATTCACACATTGTCTGCCTCTTCAGCACGTACTGAGGTGTGGAAAAGCTTTTAAACAAGGTTTAAAATGAACCAAGTAAATATTATATTATACTGATTTAAAATAATAACAGATGTCTAAATTTCATATCGATAAAAGCAAAGACGCTGGTGTTGATTATTCTTCCATAGAATAGATTTTCGTTTGACTTCAACGTATGAACCCTTGTCAATATCTCTCTGAATAAAGTAAAGGTTACATTTTGTTCTTACGGACACCCGCTTACACAAGTTGTTGACATATCACCTTCCTTTTATTCTCGTAATAGTAGGGGAGCTCAGGGTGTATATTGGTTTATCTCGTCATTGGCTAAGTACCTGTGGTACCACCTGTGGTAGTCTGAACAACAACTTCTAACTTTCTTTAACCTCTGTGGTCTAGCGGTTCAGTTGTTGGACTTGACTGCATGAGGTCCCGGGTTCGGGTCGGGTCGGGCAACAAAAAGAAAATTGGGTTTTCCCAATCTTTCTAATAAAAAAATGTTGCTCGCTATAGGATATGTGCCCGGTTGGCGATAGGCTTGCCACCTGTCACATTGTGGGACTTAGTATCTTCGGCTAGTCGTGGGTGACCTGGTTGTGCCTCTGCCTACCTTTTCGGGGATATGGGCGTGAAGATACTTTTTTTTATCTGCCACCTTACTATTTATTCCACCTTAATGATAGTATTTAAAACAGTTGTTTACAAGTCCAGAGAATAGGTTAATTGGTAGACTTGCATATCGGGACTATTATCCCCAGTGACATAATATCGATACGCATGTAGCATGTCTGTAAGCTATTAAGGATTAGGTTTAGGTTATTTAACAACATCAGAAGAGCCGTGTACTTATTTACTGTCTTATAGTTTAAAAAACGCATAGATACTTAAATATTATTAGATTTTGTAGATTAGATTGTGGAGAAAATATACACTAGAATCTATACTTGATATTGTCGGCACTTGGTGGAATTCCATTGTGTACACATTTTTTCGTGGTTAAACACTTGTACTATTCCACTATAAACTTTATTGAATACTTTACGCTACTCTTAAGCCAACCAGTTTCACTTTTTACAGCATTATCACTAAAGATAAAAAAAACTGTTTAACTTTAACGTTCAGTGCTTATTTGGTTGGATGTTACTGACAGTACCCACATATAAAAATGTTAACCGTAAGCAAACCACAACAAAGTTATATCACAGCAATTTTTTTTCCAAAAAAATAGGGATTACACCTAGATCGATAAGTGTAATTGTATTAAAAAATATTATAAGGTCAACTTATAGAAAAAAACAATTAAGAAAAAATTGAGATGTGTAAATGATGTCAGACGGTATAAAATGACAGAATATCGATATTTGAGAATACTATAGTCAAATTGTCGAAAATATAAGAATAAAAATAGTTTAAATTATTAAAAACAAAAATAAATTAAATTAAAATAAGACATAAATTAGAAAAAAAATTGGAAACAAAATTTCTTCTGTCTAAATATTAATCAATAAAAATAAACCTTATTATTTTAAATATTTAAACATGTACATTGAGTAGCTGAGAGTCTAACTGATCGTTCAATAAAACTGGGCCATTTTTAAGTCTAACTATAGAAGCGCTAGAAATAAACACACTTAATACTTCCTAGTGTAAAAATACACTACCTTCATATTGTTGCGTGCTGTAGGACGCCTTAAAGCTGTAAAAAATTACAGCTACTTGATCTTACGTAAGCACATTATATGTTAAAAGCCGATGTCTAAGTGAGTATTTGATGACGGAAATATATCAACCAGTCAATATGCCGTAATGTCTGGTAAAAATAAATGGCTTGTTTTTTTGGAAGTTTCTTACCCTCCCACTCCCTTACGTTAAATGCACACCTAGCAATGAAATAATAAACCAACGTATCTTAACCTAAAAATTCTGGATTATGTTTTTGTAAGCCAAAAATAATTAGATGGACTACACTACACGCGCAGTTTTTTAAATAGGGACTTTGTTACTGACGGAAATGTTTAATGATGATACAACATTTGTCCCATATTGTAAAATAATATTCACTCATCAATCAATTGCGTAATTTCCTTATTTAGCTCCCCTACTATAATTTCTCTTCCTGAATCTATACAACACTTTCTCTTTGACTCTTCTAATGAGAGACATCCGATACTCAACGCCATTTTCTAATTAGAAGGCGAAATATTTCCACAGTTACGTATTTTAAAAACCATATTTATAATATAACAGCTCCCTCAACAAAATTAAGAAATTTTACTATTTTATTTCGGAAGCTTCTTTTTATTTGTTGTTGATTAAAAACTTTATTTGTACATTGAAAAAATAATTCGAATATTTTTTTTTAATTGGGATAATTAAAATACTTATTTTGATAGGAAAAACGGTTACAGATAAAATATTATCTAAAACCAATTATAATTATAATGTTATCCAATTATCTCAAAAATATAGCTACAAATAAGCAAGTAATTACTTTGGTACTGATAACTTTTTCCAAAACTACTACTTTAGTAAAATATAATCAAAAAAACATATCCTCTTCCGGTCTCGCAACGGACGTAGCGTAAATACATGTGCGTGTTTTTTTTATGTTATAGGGAGGCAACAAGCAGACGGATTTCCTGATTCCTGATGTAGTTTTAGAACTTGACCACTAGACTAGGCTCACCAATCACAAAATACGAATTTGCGGAAAATAAAATTTTAAATGCGGGTCATCAGGATCCTCTACTAATTTTATCCAGTTTGTAAAAAAAAAATGTTTTTTGTTTTAATTTATTGTAAATCCGAATGAAAAGTAAAGTAAATAAATGTCAATATTAAAATAAAAACAGTTTAACAATATGTAAAGCTATTAAACTTTCCGCAACAATCTATTTTTTTATTTGAATAGTTATGTCCGATATAATTAAAACGTTTGTACTGTACTATCTACATTCATATCTGGGGACTTGTTAGAGCCCCCGCCAAGATGAGCCAAGCAAAGAGATACGAGAACCTACCTTTTCTTAAAATGCTACGTCGTTTTTTCGTACCCGCATAGATTTTATTTACGATGAACTATATTGTTCATATTCTCAGAGTACGATGTCAATATTAGACTAATTATACATACATACACGAGACCTGATATTTCTTTCACAGGGCAAACCTTACGGCAATATTTTAAATGAAATGTTTTTGGTGTTGCTTGGTTTGATAGTTGTCGGACTTGCATGAGGTCCTGAGTTCGATTCCTTGGTCGGGCAACTAAAAGAAAATTGGGTTTTTCCAATTTTCTAATAAAAAGAAAAGTTGTTCGGGATTGGATACGTGCCGGTTAGTTAGCGTCTTCGGCTAGTCGTAGGTGCTCTGGATGTGCCTCTGCCTACCGCTTTGGGGATATGGGCTTGAAGATGCTTTTTTAATACTCTTTCACAGAGAAGAATATTCTTTTACACTCTTATTTTTCACAAAGCTAGGTATGAAAGTCGCCTAAGTCTGACATGGCAATTTTCCTTCCATAAATTTTTTATCGCCACAAAGATAGTTTTGGGCTTAATTTTAGCATACGGGTAATTTTAGCACAGAAATAGATATTAAAGAAATAAACAGGTTACCGTTTATCTTGATATTTCAACGGTTTGAGCAGGAGAGTAAGAAAGTCATACAAATTCAAGGATAAGACCTGTACTACATGTAAGTTTACGAATATATAATATATCACATTGAAATTAACACTTACGAACATCAGCAGTTTTCAACAAAGTTTTCATGAATTTAATGGAAAAGTTAACAAAAACGAAGTGAACGAGGAGTTATGAAAACTTGAACGTTATATTCTAGTTAATAACTTTGGTTATGGCTCATTTTATGTTTTAATGTTCAAATGTGCGCTTTTGATCATTCTTGATATATTTTAGACTAGCTGTATGACTTTGTTCACAACACACACTCATACACACATGCACACACGCACGCACAACAATTTCTTTTACTATCTGATCTGTATAAACATACATCTGATCAATATAAACGCTACAAACTACTGTTTTTTTAACGAAGTTACTGTAATTTTAACGAAGCAAAACTGTAAAATACTGAGTTTGTCCTAACTACATCGTATACCACACGAAAGTTATGTAGTTTCGTCGATGTCTCTGGCATTGCATTTTAAAAGCACGCCTTTTTAAGTATTTTTTTAATCGGTTCAGAAATAAAAGATAAATCGATTAACGTACATACATAAATATATAGAATCAATCAATCATCTTTATTTACTTTTAGCGGGGTGTATTTTTGAGGCTTTATAATTTTTTACAGTACTCCTAAAATTATTAGGAATCCACATTACTCTTAGCAATATTATGTCATACAGATTATAAAACAAATAAAGTTAGAACTACAAAAACATAATAAAATACAAAAATAAAAACTATTCAAGATATAATTAAAAATTCCACATGTCAATTTAAGTCTTAAAATAAATTATGATGCTTTTATTGTTATGGTTATAAAGTAATCAATTTAATTATTAATTTAAAGGAGCAAATTATAAATTAGAAATAAACAATTATGCTTAATTGTAATTAATTTTAATATATTAATGTCAATTTGCAAATTCATAAAATGAAATACGGACACGAATTCTTAAATATTTTTGAAAAAGAAATGTCTTATAAAAATCAATTAACAACTTTAAACCAGAAAATTTTTGTCTGAAAAATATTCTTTCAAGACGGTTAAAAATATAGAAGATTCGAGGAATTGCAACACAACAGCTCCTGTTTTGAATTTCAAACTTTTAAATGAACTATCGCTCCGTATAAATACTAAGCAGTCAGCTCAGAAATTGCATAAACTAAAATAATTTACCACTAAATAAACGTTGAAAAGAAAAATCTCTTTTTCGTTACAAAATAATGAAACGAAAACAAAGAACAAACTTATTTTTCTCGAGGCCTAACATCCCGACCTTAGGTTGGCAACGCACCATTAGCACCTTTGGTGTCTCTAGGTGCTTAAAGGGAGCTTTTTTTATTTTATTTTGAAAGGCAAATAATCAGATGAATTCCTGATGCTAAGAAATTCACGCCACCTAACGGCCCCGAAGGTGGAAATAGTACCTAGGTAATCTGGGGCCAGTTTGTTACAGTAAGTTTACCGATTATCTTATCCTCCAGCCAGAATACGTCAAAGGAAAGCATTAACGCCATGGCAGCAGGATTAGGTAAGGCGGTGGTAGCAATCCGGTCAAGTCGCTGCGGAACTCTACCACTTAGTCAGGTGTCATGTTATTAGTGACGGTAAGTCCATGCTCACCTTTTACAAGCTGCCTGGCAGGAAAGCAGATGGTCTTTTCTACAAAGGAGCCCCGACCATCACGGGAAATGCTATCTATAAACAAATAAATGTACGTTTGTTCCTTAGTTGCATCCCACCACTATCACCATACCGCCTATGACTTATGACCTACCTTTAGAATATTAGACCACAAAAATCTATTTGTTTTGTTTACAAAAAACATACAAAATATTTGATATTTTCCATCGTCGGCGCTTGGTAAAACTTCCAAATATTCATATTTTTAAATGAAGAAACACTTGTACTGTTTTACGTATCACTTATATTTTATTATTTTATAAATAGCCTACCGGTTTCGCTTTTTACAGCATCATCAGGGCTAGAACTTAAATTACTAATGAAATTAAATTGAGTAATTTAAGTTAATAAAAATAAAAGTGATACGTAAAACAGTACAAGTTATAAATAGCCTACCGGTTTCGCTTTTTACAGCATCATCAGGGCTAGAACTTAAATTACTAGTTAAATTAAATTGAGTAATTTAAGTTAATAAAAATATAAGTGATACGTAAAACAGTACAAGTGTTTCTTCATTTAAAAACATACAAAATCATACCGACTAATTGACAAACTCCGTTTGGGATAGTTGATAAAGTATATCATTTTGGTTGTTTGCCGCTGAATATATTTCGCAGCGTCTTTGATTATTCCTATAAACTTTACTACTACTATGGTATATACTTATCGTTTTTAGGAGGCTTTTATATTACCTTCGTATTTTTATTTTAGCACTTGCCCTGTGCTTAGGGTAATATTCTATAAATTTTCTATAAATTCTATAAAATTTAACTTTACATAATTATTAAGTTCCAGGGTCAATAACAAGGTCTTCAGGATCTGACGCCAAACCCAACATATTTGATTTTTTACAGTTTCCGTCGCTTGCGCTGCTTGAAAGTTAAAATTACGCAAAAATCAAGTATGACAAAATAGTTATACTATAAAAATTTAAAGTAAAAACATTTATAGCTATATTTTAATATCGACTATAATTTAATATACACTATAAATAAAAATTTGAAATAATGCATTATGACCCTTTTGTATCGACCATTTGTCACAAATAGTTGATGTCTAAGAAAATTTATTTTGATATAAGTTGACTTGAATTAAATTCTTAATGAATACTAAAGTAAATATGTTATTTAAAGGGGAAAATTAACAAGCACTAGCGCATTTGTGATGTAAGTAAAATCTGTGAACCCGCAAGGGACGTAGAAGATGACTGCTTGCCGTCAGAAAGGTGTCACTTTGCATTTTACGAGTTAACGTATACTTCAAAGAAATTTGCTTGACTTCTATTCAGTATCAAAAACAAAATTAATTAGATACAACAAATTACTAAAATTACTTTTT
>NJDD01013216.1:37693-52051 GCA_002245505.1 Calephelis nemesis | reverse complement strand
TAGATGCTATCACTATAACAACAGTAAGAAAATACACGATACACAAATTCTTTCGTGAATATATTACTTATTTCTGCATTTGAGCTAAAAATAATTGTGCACGAAAAATTAAACCATAAGAAAGTTTTGTAAATTGTAAAGAACTGCAAAAATAACTTGTTAAGTAATAAAATAAATACTAGCTATCAAATTGAATAAAACATGAAATGATTTTTTTGCCAGACTACGTTCTACCACAATTAATCTGAGCTACCTACTCGTATGAAGAAAATGACAATTTAAACAAATACATAGTCTAAGGTTTTTTGTCAGCGTCCACTACATTGAAAACTGGTCTGCACCTCAGGTCTGCACCAAATTGCTGTCAATTTTCAGATATTGATGTGTTTGATTTATAGTCTAATCCTACATTTATCAACGAAAATCAAATCACAATAACAATTTTATGTTTAATTTTCGAATTTTTGTAAATGGCAATTTCTCAAACAATATTAAATCCGCTATCAAATATTCACTTTTTTAAGATTGCTAATTATGACATAAAAACATTACTGCTTGCTATCACAATTGACGTTATGGTACGAATTGAATGAATGATACGTCACAAAACTACCATCTAACAGTATTGTAAAACTATCCTAAAACAAGGTTGTTTATGGACGTCATGGTACGAAAAGTCGATATAGTATTACAACATTCCTGTTTTAAGGGCTTATGGTAGACCCCCAGGGGGCCTACCATAAGCTTTAACAAAACAGTCTTCTAAAAGGAAAGTTTTACTTCTTTCATAAAATATCATTACTTTAGTTCGTACCATGAGCTTTTAAATCAGTCTTGTTTTATTACCGCAATGAACGAATGATTTTTGTAAATTTTGTCTATTAACTGCTAAATTCTTTTTTTTTATTCTTCTTCTTCTTTCTTATGAATATGGCTTCCAATTGTTTTTCACAATATAATTAGCTTGTGACAAGTATAAAACTTACTTAGATACGTCCCCTTCCGGCAGACTAAGATTCCTTAGTTATTAGAATCTATTAAATTGTTTTTATTCGACGTGCATTTTTCTAGATAGTAAGTAATTTTCGTCTTCATATTAAGTCATACTAAGGTCTGAGATAAAGCGGTGGCAACCTTATTAAGCTTTGTTATAGATGCTATCGCTATAACAACAATAAGAAAATACATGATACAAAAATTTCTTCGAGAACATATTATGTGCTTATTTCTGCATTTAAGCTAAAAATAATTGTGAACGAAAAATGAAACCTTAAAAAAAGTTTTGTAAATTTTGAAGAACTGCATAGATAACTTGTTAAGTAATAAAATAATTACTAGTTATCAATTTGAATAAATAATGAAATGATTTTTTGCCAGACTACGTTTTACCACTAATCTGAGCTACTCGCATGAAGAAAATGAAAATTTAAACAAATAGTCTAAAGTTTTTTGCCAGCGTCCTTCAACGTCTTGAAACGAACGTTCGTTTCGGGCCGCTTACAAATGTCAAACTCAAAAAGCGTAGAACGTTCGTGCCAAACAAAACGTGACGTCGGCAATAGACGTTAGACGTCTGACAATTGACAAATAACAAATTTGATATTGACGTGTTTTAAGTCGTGTCGTCATAGACAAAATTTTGTTTTTTCATACAAATTCGGTCATTACCCTTCGTTTACACGATATCGCTTCAAGTTATGATTGTTCTAGCTTTATAAAAAACGATAACGTTTTGAAACAAAACGCATCGTCCAAGCGAAACGACGCGATCGCGCCGAGACGAAAGTGCACATTCTAACCCCCCAGATTGTCATCGTCAATTTTCAGATATAGATAATGTTTGATTGATAGTATATTCTTACATTTATCAACGAAAATCTAATCACAATAATAATTTTGTTTTATTTTCGAATTTTTTTATATGGCAATTTCTCAAACAATCTTAAATCCGCTAGCATATAATAACTTTTTAAGATCGCCAATTTTGACGTAAAAACATTACTGCTGGCTGTCAAAATTGACATCATGGTACGGAATGAATGAATGATACGTCACAAAACTGCTATGTAGCAATGTATCAGTATTGTAAAATTATCCTGTAACAAGATTGTTTAGAGACGTCATGGTACGAAAAGTCGATGTAGTGTTAAAACATTCCAGGGGGTCTACCATAAGCTCTTAAATCAGGAATGTTTTAATACTACATCGACTTTTCGTACCATGACGTCTCTAAACAATCTTGTTACAGGATAATTTTACAATACTGCTTTATGGCAGTTTTGTCACGTATCATTCATTCATTCCGTACCATGATGTCAATGTTGACAGCCAGCAGTAATGTTTTTACGTCATAATTAGCGATCTTAAAAAAGTTAATATTTGCCAGAGGATTTAAGATTGTTGGACAAGTTGCCATTTAAAAAAAATCATAAATAAAGCATAAAATTGTTATTTTTATTTGATTTCGGTGATAAATGTATAATTAGACTACCAATTAAACATCGACATCTCAAAATTGACGAAACAAATTGGTGCGGGTCAATATTCTATAAGGAGGAATCAGACAAAGAAATTTTAGACTCGTCGTTTTCTACATACAAGTGTTGAAGTGTCTCATATTAGTAGTAGAAGTGTGGCAAAAGAAATCTTAATTTGATTGCCAGAAATGTATATATTACTTAACTTAATCTACGCAGTTCTTCACGATTTACAAATCTTTTCCTACGATTTCATTTTTTGTGTACAATTTTGTTTAGCTAAAATACGCAAGTGAAATATTCACTAAGAAATTGATGTATCGTATATTTATAACATATATGGTAGCATTCATAACTAAACTCAATAAGGCACCGCTTTACCTTAAGCCTTGGTATGACTTAATATGTTGACGAAAATGACTAACTAGAGGAATGCATAACGAATAAAAACAAATATGGAGATATTTATAAGTAAGGAATCTTAGTATGCCGGAAGGGGACGTATCTTGGCTAATAATATTATGAAAAACAAATGGAAGCCATATTTATAAGAAAGAAAAAGAAGAATTAAAAAACAATTTAGCAGTTAATAGACAAATTTTACAAAAATCATTCGTTCAATGGAGTAATAAAACAAGACTGATTTAAATGGTCATGGTACGAACTAAAGTAATGGTATTTTAAGACGGAAGTATAACTTTCCTTTGACAGGACTGCTTTGTCAAAGCTAATGGTAGGCCCCCTAAACCACAAATTATATAGTATTATGCTACTGAGCCATATATTATTTTTATCGATATCGATAAAATTAAGGCAATTTGTGCTGGTGGTATGTAAATGACGGTCTTGTAAATTTATTTCATCCGCAGTAGATCGGGCCCGTGTCTACCCTTAATTCCAACGTATATTGGATGGATCAAGTTGGACCAACGTGATTAATAAAGGGAAACGAAACACTTTTAAGTATACTTCCTATTAATATTATAAATGCGAAGATTTGTATGTTTGTTTGTTACTTTTTCACGCAAAAACTGCTAAACCGATTTCATGAAATTTGGAATACACATAACGAACTTTAATTAACACGGATAGTTTTTACCTGAAAAAAGTTTCTGTGGGACCACTAACCACCGTCAAACGCCGCGGGCAACAGGTAGTATTTGATAAATTAACAAAGAAATAAAGATATGTTGACGAATACATGGGGCACACTAAAAGTTTTCGATTTCTAGTTAATCGAAACTATTTAAATTTAAAGTGTTATATTTTAAAAAATTGCAACCCTTTTAGTAATAAAAAAAATACAATTGATAGGAAATAATTTGTCAACTGGTTTGTGAATTCAGTCGAAAAGGTTTTAGAGCTATGATTTTTATGATTTTAAAAGTTCTTTTTCGTCGCAAAGCTCTGCCGTTCGTCTTCAAAATGCTTTTGGGAGAGAAGCACCTTGTTTGAGCACCGTGAGGCGATGGTTTGCTGAATTTGAGAGAGGTCGAGTTTCCTTACTGACGAATTTCGTAAAGGGCGGCTTCCGACTGCCATTAACGAAAATAATGTGGCTACTGTTAAGCGGTTAGTTGCAAAAAACCCCCGGATTACCTATGAGACAATTCGAGTACTATTGGAAATTGGTATGACCCAAATTTAGAAAATTTTACAAAAATAATTGAAAGTTCGGAAACTTTGTTGTTGTTCGATCCCTCATAAACTGACAGCGGAGCAGAAGCGGGCTCGCGTGGAATGGTGCTCACAGATCCTGCTGAAGTACGACCACGGACATTCTAATGCTGTTTATGACATTGTCACAGTAGACGAAACGTGGGTTTATTGTTTTGAACCCAGTAAAAAACAGCAATCTTGTGAATGGGTGTTTAAAAATGAGAACAGGCCGACAAAATTAAGACAGGCGATAAACGTTGGTAAAAAACTTATCTCAATTTTTTTTTCGCAGCTACGGGTCCCACTTGTATAATTCCACTTGAAGATTAAAAGAGTGTTAATGCGGAGTGGTATTATACCATTTGTTTACTCAGGCTGTTCGAAAAAGTTCGCGATAGAAGACCCAAAAGCCATATTATCCTACACCATGATAACGCTTCTTCACTCACGGCCAACAAAACAAAGTCATTTTTAGCTGCCGAAAAAGTGCATCTCGTCAATAATCCTGAGTATAGCCCCTATCACCCTTTGATTTCTGTATTTTTCCCAAAATCAAAGACTTTATGAGAGGTTTTTGTTTTACCAACTCCGAAGAGGCACTGATAGCTTTCAAACAACACGAAGAAAACATGCCTTCAGATCTGAGGTACTCCTGTTTTAAAAAAATGGTTCGATTGCATGAAAAAATGTTCAAAATATAAAGGAGCTTATTTTGAAAGGCAATAAACATAATGTTTTGGTCACAATAAAATCGTTTTTTTTTTCATTGTATTTACAGAGTGTAGGACGTTAAGGCATAACACAAAATTTTTTAAAACGAACTTATGTTCTTATTGCCATTAATACTACAATAACAAAACTAAAGTTTTAACTTTTTCTTACTTTCGTTCATAGGTCCCTGGACTATAGAAATAGTTATTACATGAAATCAACGAAATTACTGTCAAAACCTATTACAATCAAGTAAATTCTACGTCAATAATATTACCCGCGTAACTAGGTTTCACGATAGCTTTAATCTTTGTCTGTAATGTTTCAAAAGTTGTGTCAGCTGTTGTATGTGTAGCATGAACATAACAAGTAGAACATTTTATTGAATCAGGCGTTACTTTGCGGAAATCCATTGTAACAGATGTAAAATAAGCCTTTAATTTGCTAATTCCGCGTAAGCAGTGTAACTGTTGTGGCAAATAATCCTCCAAATGACACAGAGTGTGACAAGCCTAACTGAGGTTCCCACCACCCACCTCCGCGACCAGAACACGAATATAGGAAGAGCTGGGAAACAATCAAGATTATCACGTTCTTCACATGTGACAACAACGACACAAGAGTCTTGTGTCGTCGTTTGTACGATACAGTCGATTTCCTGAGGATGCCTCGGTGTCGAGGCGAAACATACGTCGAGTGCGATTTGGTGTTCTCTGTGGTGAGTGCTTCGACAAAGTTGGCGAGGGACGTGACAAGTGGTTTTGTTTCCCGTATTCGGACTCTGTTTGTGATCTGGTCGCGGTGGTGGGAGGTGGGAACTTTAGGTAGGGTTGCTACATGTAAAGAACGTTACAATTTACATTGTTTCCCGAGCTCTTCCTCTATTCGTGTTCTGGTCGCGGAGGTGGGTGGTGGGAACCTCAGTTAGGCTTGTCACACTCTGTGTCATTTGGAGGATTATTTGCCACAACAGTTACACTGCTTACGCGGAATTAGCAAAATAAAGGCTTATTTTACATCTGTTACAAGTAGAACAATTCGTCAGGAGTCAAGTTTGTAGGCAAGGTAAGGTACTGCAAACTTCTTTAGCTTTGTTTCATATTAAAACCTTCGGATTCAGAGTGTTCACCAAATACCTAATTTAATGTATGTATACGTACAATTTTTTTTGGGAACTTCTGATAAATTATTATTTCCCTATGTTTCAACCCACTGTCAGCATCTGAAAACATGTTAAAACATATTTTAAAATCTACTGCTATGACCAAATAAAAGAAATTATAAATCAGTATCTAATTAATAATTGTTTTCCTCCTTACAAAGGAATTATTCTTTTACAGCAAATAAATAGGACAATTATTCGTTATTCGTCAGTACAATAAATTTTGTCCTGTTCTGAATTTTGTTTTAACTACTGTTATAGATAATAATTTTGTTTATCGATAAGTGAATTACAACACTTCTACTCAATGCACATTTAAAACTTTAAATAAAATAAATTAAGAAAATTCAGCATACAGGTATTGAATTTGGCTTGTATTCCGTTATAACATCGAGGATGACATTCATCCTACTTAAAAAAATACGCTCTTTTGAATGCGCTTACTCCCATGGCTGTACGACGACTTTTTTGTCACTTATGCCCAGGCAAAAAATTGCGTTTTCGAAGTGTCACATTGTGTAACCGACCAAACTTCAGACTTATTTTAACACTAAGGTGCTTGTACCCATGTAAAAATCGCATCTTTTTGGCATATAGTCACTACAAAAGTTTTACTTCTAACTTGCTCAAAGATTCCAGGTGCTTACGGCTCTCTACCACCAAACGATTATTTTGAACGCTGGAGCTAATACTATTAGCTCCAGCGTTCAAAATTACCTTCGTCGTCAAAAAAATAAACGTCGGTTATACCTTACTACTTTTCACAAATTTGCAATATGGTTGTCGCTTATACACAATTACTAAAACAAAATTTCACGATGAAGTGTCGTTAAACCCTACTATCACATATTATTTTAATATGTCTCTGCCGCTTATGCCGTATTAGGTACTTTACTTTAATAATTCATGAATTGGCTTTTATCTTTTATTGGCTTAATCTTAGGATTCTAACTCAATTTGTATGCAAGAAACGATGTTAAGTATACGTCATATTCTTTGGGTGTTTATAGTTGACTAGCTTCCACCCGCAACTTCGTCTGCATAGAATATAGCCTATAGCCTTCCTCATTAAATTGGCTATCTAATACTAAAATATTTTTCAAATCGGACCAGTAGTTCCTGAGATTAGTAATTAGTAATCCAATGGAAATGTAGCCAAAAAAATCTTTATTCATGGTTTCTCCCGTCAAATCTGCAAATTTCGCGCCAAATGACAAGTGACCACAGAAAAAGAACTACAAGTTAAAAAATGACGTAGGTAACTGTCTTTAAGGAAAAGAGAAACCGCAAGAACGGAGTAAGACAGCTATATCCACCAATATTTTCTGCTCAATTTTTTTTTGTTTTTCGCTAGACTTGTATTAGGTAACGTCAGTCGGTGGGTAAATAATAATTCTTAGGTATCTGAACTGTTTTTTCTGAACAGCCATAGTACCCAGTGTTACCAACCCTACTGTTTTGGCAGTAGATTTACTGTTTTTGACGTGACAACACTGTTTTCTGTTTTAGTACGATTTTCTACTGTTTTTTATGCCAGTGTTGTTATTAATACAAATCAAAGGCATTTTTTAAACAAAATCTGAAATAGACGAATATTGCGCATTTGATGCTACTGAAAATCATATGAAAAAATTTAATAAAAGGATTTTAACAAAAGCAATGAACCAGAAAATGTTTAGGATAGAGTAATACGCAACAATGAACAATGTTTGTAATTTTGATCACCTATTTTTACTGAATAATATAATTATTTTGTTTTTTTTTCAATAATGTCATTTATAAAAAAAATGTGTTAATTAATGAAGTACTACTGGTAGTGCTGCAGTAGTTTCATTAACGTATACATCTATATAACTAATTCTATGTCCCAAAATGTAGTAGATTTAATGTTTTGAAAATGTAATTTTACTGTCTGCGGCTGCTACGTTTTGTCCACATATTTAGAAGTGAATAGTGAATAGTCTAAAATTTTTATTCTATATAGTTAGGATTACATACATTGATCTCTCATTTAATGTCATTACTACAAAATAATAATGGTTTCGCTTTCATTTAATTCCAAAAAAATTTAACAAACCCGTTTCCGAAATGGCGGTATTATGTGTAATTAATTGTATAATTTCCAGTGGTTTGCATGAAATCGTGTTTGGAGAGTAACTCTGCAGGAATGTTTGTATGAGCTGAAAGAGTACTTATTCAAGTAAGGTACTCTGTGACTTATTCAACTTTGATTATTGAACACAATATGTATTCCTATTAATGTAAAGTTATGTTTGTGTGTGTGAGTAATGTAAATTCAGTACCTACTACCTACACATGTTTTTATTTTTACTTTATAAGTTTACCTTAAATATCGATTGAGACAATGTATGTACAAATACTTTGGCAGTTAATAGTTTATTAGTTATTTTTATATTATTAAGTTAATTGTCTATTTATTTGACGTTGAATATTGTATTTATTATTTTTATTATAATTAACTATGAAACTTTTAGCTTAATTTTGGCAAATAATAACATCAGTTTATTTTAAGTTAGTTTTGCTGGCAGCACTGTGGCATATTTTGAAGAATTTCAGTTCTCTCTGCTGGCAGCCTTGGTCGTAAGGAAAATTTGTTCTTTCATAAAGTTGCGTCATCCACATGGTTTCTGAATTTTGTGTGAAATACTAAATAGTTTTAAAAATTAGTCTTAAACCAGAATGTTGTCCGCAACGCGGGTTATAAGCCGAAAGGCCTTGGAGTGCACAGGAATTGGATCAGACGTGTATACTCATAGAAATTTCTCTACAATTCTTAAAAATGTAAGTGACCATTTTATTTTTGAAAACGAATGAAAATCGATTGTCAAAAAAATTGCTAGTTTCTTTAATTAAAATATTTGCTTGAACGTATAATCTTTCTATTTTATGATAACATTTAAATTTTATGTCGATAAAACTCGCCGGGAGTCACATGGTTAAATACTTCTAATTTCGTATTTTCAGACCGCAGCCCCCACAGTTCCTATTTATCAAAGGCATGGCTTACAATACCGAAACAAGTAAGTTTATATAAATTCCTTATCTATCTAATACTAGTCATATAATATAACCTAACTGTATTGACCTTTGAATTGTCCTAAGTAGGCAGCAAAATTGAGGTTAATTTTTCATTATTTGTAGCCACAATAACTTTTAATTGTGCAAAATATGTTATGCTCTGGAATACTTTGATTTTTAAGCTCATTCTCATCCTATTGTAAACCTTGTAGCAGCTGGTAAATACCAAAGATGTTATTTCATGAACATATTGTTTGTGACACCCTTAGATGGTTGGCTACTACATTGGTTTATAGGACGTAACTTTGCTATAACAAGCAACTTCATAAAATCTAGGCTATTATGCAGAAAAATTTGAAAATGGGTCAAGTAAACTAAGTTCAAAGCAATGTAGGTATACTATTGGGTGAATATATAAAATGACTTGTATTGTTATATATTATCGCTTTTATGGTCTATCAGTCTGGGGCTGGACTTGCCTACATGAGGTCCCAGCTTTGATGTCTGGGTCGGACATCTAAAAACAAAGCTTTTATTTTTCAATTTTCTGACAAATAATAATGTTGACTGGGATTGGTTGTGTTCCCGGTAGGCAGCAATAGGCTTGCTACCTATCCTATATTATTAGTGTCTTTGGTTAGACGTGGGATCTGATTATAGCTCTTCACTGTTACAGGCTGACAAAATGAAAAAAAAAAACGATAATTGCAATAATGTATAAACAAAGAAAATAATTATGACTTAACTTTTTGCATCATTGAGCGGTGGTGGTGTTGTGCGCTATACACCTTTGCGGAGGTGCACATAGAAATGGTTGGATTGTATAAAGGCCACGGATGATGCTATGGACCTGGAACATCCGACCTACATTTCTCACATTAGTAGTTGTCCATTGTATTATCATTTGAATATCATGTGTTTTAAGAGTAAGATGCCTTACCTACAAAATAAAAATAATTTGAATTTGTTACTTTAAACATAACTGATTTTTAAAAATCATGACTTAATAATGTTTCTAGATTGTTCCACAAGTCAAGTCGCCATAGGTGTAGATCCAATAATTGTGAGAAATTTTATAGTAATGTTTAATTTTTGAAAAATAAAATTACTTTTAATGATGTAATATCCCACACTGTTTATGCAATATGTCTTTTATTTATTAGTTAAGTCTGCAAAAGCTTTAATGGTGAAAAATTAGAAAAACTGAAAAAAAAAACAGGTTATGTAGACCCTTTTTTTAAATGGTTTTAATTAGAAATCATTAATATTACACGAGACATGTTTAGCAAATCTATTTTATTGCATCATTTCTTACCTGATTTTTTTAAGTTACTAACTATTTTTGAATAGGTAGTTGTTTTTAGCAAGTTCAAATACATGTAATAACTCCTCAGGTCAGAGGGTGTCAAGGGAGCAGTCATTGGTATTGATTTGGGCACAACTAACTCCTGTGTTGCCGTTATGGAGGGAAAGACACCTAAGGTCAGATTACACCGAGTGCTTTTAAGTTTTTTGTTTTTTGGTGAGGACATTTGGACTATTTTTTAGTCTTTTGATATTTGATTATTTTCAGCTTTGTTCTAATGGTACTGTCCACTAGTCAAACATTTTGATGCACATAGAGGAGCACTCCCTATTGTAATCTAGTTTGGAGCGGAAGGTAGTAGGTAAACTAACTTACATTCAGTCAAAAAGTATTGAGCATGGATTATTTGTTAATGATTTCAAATTATTTTTTTTGTTATCTAACTACTACTACTTTTTTTCCATTTTGGTGTGGAGTTTTTGTTTCATCTGTTGTATTAAATACAGTGCTAGGTTTAGTTATATCATATTTAATGAGTATCACAAATTTCTTAAATATCCGTTTTGTCTTAAATTTTGCATTGTCTATGGAGTTGAAATGTCAATGAAAATGTTACAGAAAAAACTTTTGATTTATAAGTGGTACAAAGTTATCTAATTTTACCATTATGTTAATAATGTCTAAATTTGTGTGTGGTTAGAAAAGTCATTGTTTAAAGGTGTTTTATTGAAATGCATTGACCCCAATCTTACAATACTTAAACATATAATTTAACTAGCTGCCTGTTCCAGCTTCGCTCGGATGGTAATTTTTTTTTATCATAAAATTGAGATGTAAGCTATCCTATATCTTAAGTTGGACCAAACTGCTCACTGTGTGCCAATTTAATTTAAAATCGGTTATGTAGTTTAGGAATCCATTGCGGACAAACATCGTGACAGGAGATTTATATATATTAAGATTATATTTAAAATAATAATTAATCCTTTTCTTTAGAACTATCTATACTTAGCGTTTAAACAAACTCGATTTTATTTTAAGGAGGATCAGCATTTTGTTTAGTATTATGATGATGCTAATTATTAGAGAAGATATCGAAATAAAAATGTATACGTTTTATACAAAAGCATCGCCGATCGGTGTCATGCACGATGCGTGTACACGTTTGCAGCGGTGCCATATTATTGCACGTCACCAGCAGCCCGCGCCCTCTGGCGTGCGGCTTCCTAGAACACGTGCTACAAGTGAACTGTTATTGAAATGAAACTTCTTTACCGCCGTACGACAGACGTTTGCCGTCATATTTCTCTATTACGTTCATTGCCTCTAATGAAACACTGGCTAACTTGACGTCATGGCTCTAGGTACTTGTGCAACGCTCAATATATATTTAGAAGTAAAACGTTTGTTTTACGCTTCACGAAAAATTTTACCACTAAAAAGTTTTATTCTTAGGTGTGTACACTAACACAGACACACACATTTTGGTTTACTACACAGAATTTCTGGAGATAACTACGCCCATCAACATCGAGAGCTTGCGGGGAGTAGGTATAGCTGAGTCGAATAATGTTATTCCATTATAATAACCATATAAAGTTATAGAAGTTTCTCAGGACATTTTGTATGCATTTTTGTTTAATTTTATACCATTATTAAATTAGTATATGTAAAATAATGAATGATGTAATTTTTTGACCTTGGGGAAAAGGGGAATCTTTTATTCTGATCACTTAACAGTAATAGTGGATTTCCTTTTTACATTATTTTACACTTTTTATATTATTTTATTTTGGTTAAACAAGTATCCAACCGCTTGTAAAATCGATTGAAAGGTTTAGTATGAGTAGTGTAGTATATAATTATTTTTGTACAGGTAGTAGAAAACAGTGAAGGCTCTAGGACTACTCCCTCCCATGTTGCCTTCTCAAAGGAAGGGGAACGACTGGTCGGTATGCCGGCAAAACGTCAGGCAGTGACCAACAGCGGAAACACGTTCTACGCTACCAAACGTTTGATTGGTCGTCGATTCGACGATCCTGAAGTGCAGAAGGACATGAAGAATCTGTCATACAAGGTTGTACGTGCATCAAATGGTGATGCATGGGTCCAAGGTGAGAAATGTGTTTTACACAGTCCATCATTTATAGTTTTTGTGTTCATTTTATTTAGTATTTGTTCATGTGAATACATTACATTTATCAATATTAAACAGAGATCAAGCTCACACAGGCCTCCTTATCATGAGGAGAGGTCTGTTCCAGCTAAACTAGGAAACAGGTGCCTTAGGAATGTAACGACATTGCGGGCATGTTGTGCATAAAAGTTCAATTCATAAAAGCAAATAATTATAATACTTAAATATTTAGTTTCACGATCTGATGTGTGTGAGATGTATGTATGTCTAAAGTATCTGTATGATCGTCTGCATACCCACGGCACATTCCTACGTTTGTCTCAACAGGCAGCGACGGCAAAGTATACTCGCCGAGTCAAATCGGTGCTTTCGTGCTGATGAAGATGAAGGAGACGGCGGAGGCGTACCTGAACACCAGTGTCAAGAACGCGGTGGTGACTGTGCCGGCTTATTTTAATGATTCCCAACGTCAGGCCACCAAGGATGCAGGTAGGTCCATCAACCATTTTTCGTATTAATACTCTATTTCATATGAGAGATTTTATAAACATACGTAGATATATTTTGAATACTTTTAGGCTTAAAAAAGTTCAAGATACTTGTATTTTTGAACATAGGTACTAGCTTCTGTCTACGGTTTCGACTGCTTACATTATTATTGTTATTTTGATTGAAATGAGCTTAAAAAAAGATAGCAGAAATCCAATATCATTTTTGAAGTCCTATCCATAGATGTAGAGTTGTGGATTTAGTGAAAAAATCCTTGAGTTTAAGTTTTTCCATTTTTGCGTGAAAATCTTAATAAGGTTCACAGGACACAACTACTAACTAGTTTCAGCTGTATAGATTTCGGAAGACACAGAACAGTTTCGGATAAAATTGGATGACATACGGACGGACAGACAGACATGACGAATGTAATAGTTCAGTGAGCAGATCATACTTCCTCATTGTTCTAAGGTGGGCGTAAATGTCTGCGACACGGTTTTTAATTATAGCAGTCGTTTATGTGCCATTTGTATATTTTGTAAACTAATGTTTTATATGTTCAATAAATCTTTGCAATCTTTAAAAAAAAGAATTGTCACTCCAAATATTACACGTCACTCATGTTTCTGCTAATAAACATTAATATCTTATTTAAATTACTTATTGCAAAAATATTAAATAGTAAAAGCGTGCATAAATTCTATAAGAATTTTTAAAATACTTACTCTAAAATACATTGTAAAAATGTCAATTTAAAATAATTTTGGCTCAGAATGTTTTTATTACTGAATTTTTGTTTATACTGTTTCACATGAAAAGGTAGATTAATGTTGTTAAATACTTTAATGAGGACTTAAAGACTAATACTTTCACAGTACACCATGTTCATGTAAATGGAACGATAAAGGCAGAGCACCCCGAGATAATTCACAGAAGTTGTTTCCGGCTACTTAACTATATGTTTATCGTTATATGCCTAGCAAAGAAATAAAGAAGAAAGAAATAAATAAATAATTAATATCCCTGGACAAATCACTCAAATTGAATCTAACCCCAAAGTAAGCAAATTATATGCTTGTGTTATGGGTGTTAGTCAACGATACTATTACATAGAAATACTTAAATAAATACCAGAATACATTTAATAAATACCCAGACCCGGAAATGCAGACATCTAAATGTTCATCACTCAAATGCCTGCCCCCGTCGGGAATCGAACCCGAGCCTCGCGATTCGTCGATGCAGTTAGGCGAGTACGCTAGCCACTCGACCAACGAGGCGGACAGACTATATACTAACAAACTATAAACAAATATCAATTGTAGTGTGTGTGTGTTACTCAGATGTATAAATTAATTGAAGTTTCATTTAAATCCTT
>NJDD01013216.1:15317-34500 GCA_002245505.1 Calephelis nemesis | reverse complement strand
ATTCATGAAATTTCCGACAAAAAATTCCAACTGCATATGCATGTCTATCATGTACAGAACCCATGATTTCGTTTTTCGGTACGCTGTCAAAAACACGGTGTATAATATTATTTGCTATGAAATTAGTTAGAGGAAAAATAATTATTTATTAAACTTTTCTGCAAAAAAAATCGTTTTCACTATAATAAGCCTTATCTAACAAGTCAAATAGCTTCTTTTGAAACCTTTTTAAAGGCAGTGATTTAAGATATATACGAATTGACATACAGTACACATTCTTTTATGAAATACACCCGTAGTGTTATTTAACTCCAAACCAGATCCAGCTCCAAGACAGTAGCGAGTATCGTATGGCCTATAACGGAGTTGTAAAACTACTGCGTATTCACGGTGGCGGTGTTAATAACACACAAATTAACGCACACCCACTACAAACTCTTGTTAATTTCAGCAAGGTCTGGATATCCGTAAGGACGCTATGGCCATGCAGCGTTTGAAAGAAGCGGCGGAAAAGGCCAAGATCGAACTGTCTGGGTCCTTGCAAACAGACATCAACTTGCCGTACTTGACCATGGACTCTTCCGGACCCAAACACATGAATCTTAAGGTATTTATTGCTTTCTAATAAATCTCCATTTATAACCGACTGAGAAAAACTGGAGGTTGTGTTATGTAAGTTCTATCTATTAAGAAAAAAGAAAGCAGTGTGTTGAAACAACAAAAATAAGTGGCATCTGCAATAAAGTCTATACTTCAAATTGTCTTGTTAATGACTGCTGTGTGCCACAAGGTAGCGTGTTAGGGCCACATTTTTTTTTAATTTATATAAATGCTATTAATCATAATTCTATTTTATTTGAATTAACTGATACAATGCTTCTAGTCAAATGCAAAAATAGAAATGAAACAACTTACAGAAACAACTAAATCTTTGAACGAAATGGCAGAATGGTTAAATGAAAATAATCTTAAATAAATCGTACCTCAAAACTATTTTAGAAAAACTAAAAAAAGTAGATGTTATTTTTAACAATATTATTATTTATTATATATTGTATATTATTATACTTAGATTTTACGAATTGCTTAGGAATAAAAATCGCTAAATTTTAGAATTGGAAATCGCATTTTGATTCACTTTGTAATACAATTGATAGGTTTGTATATGTATTAAGAAGAATAAGAGAAGTGGCAGGTGAATGCATCCATCTCTCTTAGCTTGTCTTGTGTACGTTTCTTCTGTTTTTCAATATGGGACTTCCATTTGGGGAAATTCTGTTGAATTAATTAGAATCTTTAGAGTACAAAGTAATTGTATACGGGGGATATGTAAACACTAGCAACATTTTGTATTATTGTCGTCTAGCCGTTCAGTTGTTGGACTTAACTGCATGAGGTCCTGGGTTCGAATCCCGGGTTGGACAACAAAAATAAAATTGGGTTATTCAAAATTTCTAATAAAAAAAAATTGCTTGGTATTGGATATGTGCCCGGTTGTCGATAGGCATGCTACCTATCACATTGTGGGACTTAGTGTCTTCAGCTAGTCATGGGTACTACCTCTACTCTGGGTACTAGTCGTGGTTGTGCCTCTGCCTACCTCTTCGGGTATATGGGCGTGAAGATACTTGTTCTTAAATTTTTAAAATCAGTTGCTCTTGTGTTTTTCAAACTATGTATTGTATTACCTTAATAATAGCATGTTCATCAATTGTTGTCAAAAACATAGTCTGATTGAACAACTTCTGAAATTTTATGTTTGGGCTACGAGTCTTTCTGTTATTGCAAGATTTGCTCTTGTTTATATAGAATTCATTAAAATAATTACAAATTGCTTCAGCATCAGTACAAACTAAGTTATTTATTTCAATTTATTCTTTAAGCATTTCATTTTGAAAATAACTTCTAATTATAGATAGACCGCTTTAATGAATCCAAATTTTGTGTGGCGTAATATGATTATGTCAGCAAAGGTGCTATAAACGTAGTAAGTTCACCGACTGCTGACAGCTGGAGCACAAATCCGAAAGCGTCTGAGCAGTACATAACTTGGATGCTGGTATGTTAGTGCAATATTAGTACATAGTAAAACCATCATCTTATTGCAATACGATAAAATGAAACAAAAACCTATGAGACAGTTGATAGAGAATTCAAAATGGTTTTTTTTTTCAGTTTTTTAATAAAAACATTGTTGCTTGGAATTGCAACCGAACTCATTGCGTCGCTAAGTACCTTAAGGCTAATCGTGGTTTCCCTGGTTGTATCTGTGCCCGTCTCTTCGGGGATTTGGCTACTTCGTGTTTACCTTGATTTGAGTATTTTGAGTTGAGTAAATCCAGAGTGCTGGAGACAGCTCCATCGCTCGCTCCGAAACGTGCCTACACAACACAGTCATGTCATAGGCTATTAAAAGTACTTGATTGAAGACCTTCTATTATTTTGGAGTTTTTTTTTCGTGTCTACACAAAAAATATTTTTACCTACATTTTCTGAAAAAATAAAATTAACTAAGTAAACAACATGAATATTCATTGTTTCATAGAAATATGTGTCCAATGAAAAAGAAAAATAATTGGGTAAAACAATCGAGGAAAATATTAATTTTAAAATTAAAAAAAAAATTAAGAAATCAGCCGTGAAGCTTTTCATTTAACTAGAAAATTAAACTACGTTAATATATTGTCAAATTTTTAAAATCGTAAAATAATATGTAGCAGGACCTCGAAGTTATTGCATATCAAAGTTTTATGAGGAAGTAGAGTTGATAGAAGCAATAAAACTTGAATATGATTTTCTGAAATGCCGTGTTTTTGTATCAATCACTGCTGTGCTCTAAATAAATTGTATATTAACGAAAATTGTAATTTTATCGGTGTTACATAAACAAATATATGTGTCAAATCACCGAAAACCCGAAAAATGATTTTTATGCTGGTTGCACTTACAGCTGTGCTCAATGTAAGCAGACTAACAAAACGTTTAAAATGTTGACCTTTAAGTAAATGGACATGAAATACCTACGAAAAAGCTTTCTATTGACTATAGAACATGGCTGCCATTCTGACATTATGAGGCTGTCCAGAAAAATTGGAGTATCGATATTAATATGTGATCCATTAGTGACGTTTGATAGTTAAGTTTAGGTAAATAGATAAGAATTATCAGAATCTATACTTGTTATCGTCGGCACTTGGTGGTATTCTATTGTATACACACTTTTTTGTAAACTTGAAAAAACCGGCTTTTCTCGAAGCAATTCTGTCCCTTTAGTAAAGTTACTAAAGGGACAGCATAAACATTGAAAAAATTCATTCAATTTGAACCAGTAGCTTAAGACTTTTAACTTGTCAAACTTTCGTAATTTTGTTACTTAATGAAATTCCCTTACCAATAATGTAATAATAAGTAGCTGTAGATAGACAGTTAATATATGAGGCATAACGGGAGGAACACACCCTACTTTCAGCCCATAAAACTTGACAACACTCTCCTATTAAAGACGAAAAAAACTTGCAAATACTTGTTGTTCGCGTCCTCTTGTTGTTCGGATGTGCATCGAAATCTATACTATAAGTTTGCGATTTTTCGTTTATAATTTCGATTTATTTATATTAGGTTCTTTGACGATTGGAGGTCTTACTCATTGGTACTCACTGATATTATTTACTTGCGGTTTGGATCTTGTTTGGACAGTTTGAACATATCTTTGTTTGCGGTTTTAGTTAGTCGATAACATCTTTTTTTCATTACATCAGTTATTTCATAACAATATTCAACATAATATATATTATTAAAACTGATAAAAACTGGCCAAGTCAAATTTAACCTACTATTAGATCTCTTATTTTGAAATGACAGCATTTGTTATAGTTATCGAATAAAGCAAAGAAATAGAGTTTCATACTTGATCATAATGTTATTTTGTTCCTATGAATAAGTATTTGGATTTTGTATAGAACTTGGCACCCATTAAAATTTCCATTCTTTTTGCGGCGGAGTTCTCAGCCAAACATAATTTTGGTATTGAACTTGGCTCTCCTTTTTTACATTTATGTTTTGGGTGAGATATTATCACATAATTTGACAATTTGAAGGCTTACTAATATCTTCACTCATACTATTTACTTCTTGCATACCTACCAGTGCCAGTAGTCGCAATGGATTCGGACATACTATAATATGTAAATGAACATATTCTGTGCCCATACCGAATTGTCCCTTTAAGACCAAGAATTGAATGTAATTCAATCAGAATATTAATCTGATTATAAAAGTAGTTAATTAGGCTCAACTCTGTCAAAAGATCCTGTAAAAAAACCAAGTCTCGCAGCTCAGTTTTTCTACCGTAAAAAGTTGTGAGATGTATGTTATACTAACTTGGTTAATTTATTTAGTCCATACTTAAGGGACCTTCTTAAGTTATTATCATATCAGTATTATAAAATCTTTTTGGTTTTTTTTAAGTTGTACTCAACATAAGTAAATCAACAAAAAAGGTGTGTGTGCGATTAACACATAATACAAGTGAAACTTCAGCAAATCGTCTCTTACCTGCAAAGAATGAGAAGAATATATATTTGTATCTCTTACCTGTCGTTTTTCCGTTGCATCCGTTTTGAAATCACAACAATTCTAAAGAAGTTTCACTTCAGAAAATGCGCCTTATAGGCGCTCACGAGATTTAAATTATAAAAAACCCGGAAAGGACATCAAAATGAGCCATTATCTCAAAAGTCCTGTGTTTTTCCTTAAATGCGCTTGTAGCTGTTACTCAAATACAGCAACAACAATCATTGCGACTTCATAGGCGTTTACAAGGTATACAGGAGGATGACAGATGTTTATTGGTAGAAATGACAACTCAGAAATTCTGTATCTTTTTACTGGGATTTTTGATTTGGAGCACTCATTGCTGTTTTAAATACAAAAATAGTTAAAGAATGCGGCTGTTTAGGCATTTGCGAAATAAAAAATATTTAGGAAGTTTCAATATTAGTACAGATGTAATTGCGGTTTGTAACGCAGTCGGAGATGCTCGGACCGATTGCTGGTGGAACCCAGAGATGGGCTCCTGCAGTGGCGTGCCTCACCTATTCCTTTCGTCACCTCGTCTACAAGGTTGGGTTTAAAGTGAGGGCTGGGAAGTAACTTTACACGGGCTTAATACCTCAAACCCAAGTTGGCAACGTGACTTTACTAACTGTGGTGTATGCGCGAAGCACATTACTTTCATTAGTTCAAATAAATCCTTTTGCTTGTTTTTCTTATTACTATAAAAATATACTTGACGTAGTTTCAGATAATGAAATTTGCATCAATATCGACGTAACCATTTTCAGATGACGAGATCTAAACTGGAATCTCTAGTGGGAGACCTCATCAAACGAACAGTGGGCCCTTGTCAGCGAGCCCTACAAGATGCCGAAGTGCAGAGGTCTGATGTGGGAGAAGTGCTGCTAGTCGGCGGCATGACCAGGATGCCCAAGGTGAGATGTCTACAGAGGATACACTTGTGTACACTTCCAGAGTCGATAAGTTTTTAGTTTGGTTGTGTCCTAAAATATGCACCAAAATGCACAGGCTGACGTCGGTCCCGTACCGGCTAGGCCGTCCTCGGACCGGTGCCACACTAACTCGGAGACATATTCCCTGATGAGATACATTATCCCACGCAGGTTATAATCTTACGGACATTCATTCACCGAAACCACGCATGTCGAGTTAATTGCGGCATCAATAATTAGAATTGAACAAATGAAATGAAATGAAAAATATTTATTTGTTGAATATGTGTGGTAAAAAGTTGTTACAAGATTATTTAAACATTCCGACGTTCTGTACTACATTGTTATCACAGATTTAAAATGACAATAGGAAAGCCATAAGCATAAAAGGAAATAATTGTAAAAATGAAATAAATGGGTAAAATATTAATAAGTAAAAATGTAGTGGGTAATATGTATTTAGATAATCCAAACATAGCAGGAAATCTTCACGATGTAGGAAAAGGGGCATTGGTTTACTCCAAAAAAGCTAGTAAATAATGTAGATGGTTTCTGTGCATGTTGAAGAATGTTGTATTTTTTTTTGTGTGATACGATAGTGGACAAGCTCACGGCTCTCCTGATGTTACAAATAACTGTGGCCGGATACCACAGGTGTATTCTGCAGTTGGCATGAAGGTAGTTGAACACCCCAAGTTTTTATTTTACTATAATATATAGTTACATAGGTTGACCCTGTGTTAATCCGGGCTACTTTGCAGAATAGACCGTCTGCCTTTCTGCAGGCAGCTCGTAAGAGGCGAGCATAGGTTTACTGTCACTAACACCGTGACATTTGACTAGGTGGTAGAGTTTCGCAGCGACTCAGCCGGGTTGGTACCACCGCCTTACCTATTCCTGCAGCCATAACATCATGACGTGGTCCGGTTTGGAGGGTAAAGTTACTTTTGCTCGAAGCCTAACATCCCGGCCTCAGCTTGGAAACGCATTGTTACCATCTGTGGTGTCATCGGGAAACCCGTCTGCTTGTCTGCCTTCCAATGTAATAATGGTGGAATGAACGTCAAAGGTGCAACAAACGGTGCAAGAGATATTCGGCCGCAGCCCGTCGCGGTCGGTGAACCCGGACGAGGCGGTGGCGGTGGGCGCGGCGGTGCAGGGCGGGGTGCTGGCCGGTGACGTCACCGACATCCTCCTGCTCGACGTCACGCCGCTCTCGCTCGGCATCGAGACCCTCGGCGGGGTCTTCACCAAGCTCATCACCCGGAACACCACCATACCCACGAAGAAGAGTCAAGTTTTCTCTACCGGTAAATCGAAAACATTTTCTTTTATTTCAAAGTAATATCTTTACTAGCACATCTATTGTAGTGCACCCATCGCTGCACGGTTTAAAACAAAGTCGCTTTCTACTGACTGTCCTTATAATAAATAATAATAAGATAATAATATCCCCGGACAAGTTACACAAATTTAATCTAACCCCAAAGTGAGCAAATTTTATGTTTTCTGTTATGGGTGTTAGTCAACGATACTAATACACAGAAATACTTAAATAGATAACCAGATAAATTTAATGAAAAGACCCAGACCCGGAAATGCAGACATCTAAATATTCATCACACAAATGCCTGCCCCCGTCGGGAATCGAACCCGAGCTTTGCGGTTAGTCGGTGTAGATAGGCGTGCGTGTACGCTAGACACTTGACCAACGAGGCGGTCTATTTTAAATCTGTGTGTGTTTTTTTTGAAGTGAAACTTCTTTAGAATCCTTGTGATTTCGAAATGGGTGCAACGGAAAAACGACTGGTAAGAGACACAAATATATGTTCATCTCATTCTTTTGTCGATTTACTGAAGTTTCACTTCTATCGTGTGTGAATCGCACACACACACACACACCTTTTTTTAATGTCACCTAAATCGTATGTTTCCCCTCGTCACTACTGGTACTGCCGTAGGTATTGAACTACTCGAAGTGACCAGTGCTCACACATATAATCAAATGTTTTTCACTTGGGTGTCAATTATAAAGTCTCGTTTATTAATGAAATAATACATACTACCCGCCGTATTCATCCGAAACAACAAATAGTTGTTTCATCGTTACGTTACACTTGTTATTGTTAAAGACTAGAAAACTAAATAAAATAATTAGTTACCCAATTTTTTTATAAGGTTTTGAAACAGTTATTTATTTTGTTAAAAACAATCTGTTTTTTATTGTTTTAATAGTGTCATTGGTAATCCTAATAAATGGGTCATGGGGAAGAAAAAATACACATGACACTGCAAACTAAACTAAATCAGTAAGATTTTCACGTTGTTTAATTTTTTATTAACAAAAAAGCCGTCCGTTTGTTTATCCACCAATGTGCTATTAAATACTACATTATTTGAAATACATAAAACATTTACAAAACGGCATCGCCGATCGGTGTCATGCACGATGCGTGTACACGTTTGCAGCGGTGCCATATTATTGCACGTCACCAGCAGCCCGCGCCCTCTGGCGTGCGGCTTCCTAGAACACGTGCTACAAGTGAACTGTTATTCAAACCTATACTAAAACTTACTCAATCTGGAACAAGTATTATACACACGTATACTTTCAAGCAAAGTCCGTTAAGAGTGGGCGAAGAGTATCGAGTAACAAATCCTACGATCTTTGCCAAACTGTCTGGCTTCCTCCACGTTTATTACCCTTTTCATACAAACACGTTGGATTTGATCGTGGAGATCGTGGATCGTTGGATCGTAGATTCATCAATTCATTCATTTTCACTTCCTTTCCACCCCTCATATTTCACGTGCCTATTTGGCACTCACTATTCCACGATTCGCATGTTCTTCGTTGGCGTGATGGGTGGCAAATATACATTATATATGTAATTTTATACAGGGTTACTTTGAAAGTACCGGTCAAATTTTAATATAAGGGGTAATAGGATTATTTATTTTAAAATAGTTTGCTAAAATGCTTCACGTCTTGTTGTCACGCTATGTCGCACCTTGTACGAGTCGTGACGTCACCGGCCTGTGAATGCGACTGCTGTCGGTGGAAACAGTTTTATGCTTTGTTTACTTTATTGCCATGCGTTTTGTTTTTTGCGTAGGAAAAAAAAAATTAATTTGATTATAATTTTTATTCGACGATTCTTTGAAATTATGATGCCACAGACACACACACTTCATACATTTAACTGATGTCACCTTTCTTCTTGGTATGCTTTAGATAATCTGCAAAGATACCGAAACGTAATACCGTAACTTTTAAACTATGACCCATCAGTTACCTTTCATCAGGTCATCAAGTCCTCGTCATCGCAAAATATGAAAAGATCTTGTTGAGACGAATCTAAAAAGTTCAAACTCGAATCGTTTATCAGAAGGCTTTTAAGGCTTATGTTTTTTATCCCGAGCTCCATCAGACCATCTCAGTTTTACCGGCATCTGTTAGTGTTTAAACTGTTTGGGTCTAACATAATATGTTCAAAAGTGAAATAACACCTATAGTGCGACTAATATCCATTCATGTGCTTACAAATGAGCCGATGACCTCGAACGCCCGCACAGAACTCCATAAAATATAGTTAAGAGGGTCATTCTACTTTTTACTGCAGGTTTTTGGAACTAGTTGTAACGGTTTTAAAAAAATATTGGTTAAAGATAAATTAAGTTATTTCGTTGTGTGTATGTGTAATTATAGCTAAACTATCGCAAACCACTGTCAGCAGCGAGCTTTGTACGTACATTTTTCTAAAAACAATGACATTGTCGACCAAGGTAGAAAAATCAAACCACTATGTTACCAATCAAATTATTTTTATTAGGCATTTAAGTCACTCATTATAACAACAAAAATTAACAAAACGTATTTAAAAAACATGTATCTTTCTTTCTCCTATCTATAAGTAAAAGTAATCATTTGCTAAGTCTTATAAATTACAATTAAAAGACTACTGTGTTACTGTTGTGCAGTTTTGTTTAAAAATATTTAACGTAACATATACGCGCGTAAAAATATCTTAGCAAAAATTTTAACATTCATAAAAATATATATTATAATGCATCTGGTATAACCGAAATACAATTTAGAAACTAATTATACAACCGAAAGCGAAAAACATCTTAGCAGAAGTAGGGACATGATGGTAACACAGTTGTTCAACAATAACAAAATTGTTTTTAATAGAACATTGTCTTACACAAAAAGTTTCTAATAATTATTATGATCGGTCTTTTAGTTTCAATAAAGATTGTAGATAATACTTTTATTAATAATACTATATATTTTAGCTAAATCACTACCTACACAGGCCAGGTTACTTAAAAATGAAATAAAAGTTTCAATTATTGCTCGATCACTTCTAAAAGGTTAGGAAATGTATAGTATGCGCATTTTCCTCTGAAAATCTTTTTTGGTACAGAAAATGCTTCAAGAATGTTAATATAATGCTCCTCACTAATGTCTGTTTCGCAAGCTTTAAATAGTTTTCCAGTTACATTTGCAACTATAAAATACGACTTTTACATATCTATCCTCATCAACATCGCTCAATGCAGAAGCTATGTATTTGTAAATTCGTTTTTTACCTTGTATCTTCAAGAATACGTAAGTTCCAGGAATTATTTTACTACGATGCAGATTTTATTTATGGAAGTCGTCGCTTTGTTTTGATATACTAAGTAAATTATGCTCGTCAATGTTGGAAATATCTTTCAACGCAGAAAGAGGTTCATAATC
Source organism: Calephelis nemesis (assembly GCA_002245505.1). NCBI lineage: Eukaryota > Metazoa > Arthropoda > Insecta > Lepidoptera > Riodinidae > Calephelis > Calephelis nemesis. The sequence goes on along the minus strand of NJDD01013216.1, from coordinate 24,246 downwards.
ACTGTTATCGTTATGAGTCTGAGGAGTAAATTTCATGGAATATACAGCGGAGTAACAGCGGAATAACAAATTGTCTGGTAACACAGTCCTAAAATAACAAGGTGGTACCTGATATTTCCGAAATTACCGTGTGATTTGCAAATTTTACAGAAGAACATAATTATGTAACATGAATGCTACTCTCAATATTTAAAACATAATGTAAAAGTTGAAAATCTTACTATTTTGCCGAGTAACAAAGTGTACACCAAATAAACATACGCGACGCTATTCACAATATGGTGGCGATTGAGTCGCGTCACGCGGTTAGCAGAGATCTCCCCCGCCCCGCAGTTGTCTTTGACAGTCAAACGAATGGAGCGAGTGGTTAGTGAAACCTCAACATCGAATAGTTTTATGAGAAAATGCCAGTAACATAGTGGAACCGTTTTGGTATTGTTCGTTAGGGACAAAACTATTTATTTTTTTTTTTGAAAAAAACTGAACAGTTTAAAAATATGTAATGAAAACAGAAAAATGCGTTCTTATTTCATTATTATATTTCATTTTTTCTTCATAGGGCTGCTTTGAAAGAAAAATACTTTTGCGGTTAACTTTGTCTGCGCTTTAGGTCTGGGAAATGTTGCGTTACTATGAAAGACAACTTTGTTACCATGAACCTCCACTTTGTGACCCTACATATCTTAAAATAATTAATTAAATTTTATAAAAGTAGAAGAAAAAATGCGGTAGTCTCACATACAGCGTATGTTTTACATTACACTATTAACAAAATGGCATTATCAGATTTTCTTTACGAGGGGACACAAAAACCTGCACTAAAAAGTAGAATGACCCAAGAACCATCTCGATTACGTCAGCTTTTAAATGAAAAAAAAAAATTAGATACCCCATTGTCTTCTTAACAGGTTAATAATAGCAGACTTAATGATAATGTGTTGTTGTCAGCTGCCGACGGACAGACCCAAGTTGAAATCAAAGTACACCAGGGCGAGCGTGAGATGGCGAGCGACAACAAGCTGCTGGGCCAGTTCTCGCTGGTGGGGATTCCGCCGGCCCCGCGCGGGGTGCCGCAGATCGAGGTCACCTTCGACATCGACGCCAACGGGATCGTGCACGTCTCCGCCAGGGACAAGGGCACTGGGAAAGAGCAGCAGAGTACGTTACTAGTACTACCTACCACACATTACATACCTCTAGGCTCTACGGTTACAAGTCAATCTCAATTTCGTGCTAATTCAACGATTACACGAATCGGATAAAATATGTATTGTTTATTATTAACTAAATTTTGCTAGTATTGTGTCCTAGAGTACCTAAAACATATCTAATCCCAATTTTAAATTTGCATGAAATCGAGATTGAAGATGAAGATTATTCATTTTAACCAAATTTAAAACCTCGACCTTATCCCAATACTGACGATGCCCTATCAACGCGCTAGGTATTAAAAAAAGATTATATTTATTTCACATACACCATACAAAGATTCTTGTGACGCTTTTAAATAAATCTTAAATCTACCACCGGATCGGAACGCAGCCACTCACTAAGAAGATCCATCGAAACCCAGCGGGCTTGTCTTTTTTCTTATAAATCTATTTTACAAAAATGTATATGTAACATGTAGAGATTGTTATAAGGAGCAGTAAATCCCAAGTATATTTTTCTTCTAAATATTCTGAAATCTTATGACAACCCTTACCACAAACATTAATTTAATACATTTTTTTTAATTTATTGAATGGTAAGTCTAATATGCTCGGGAAATTTATTGTAAAAACGTAAGTATTGGCCCATGAAAGAATAACTAATTCTGTGACGTCGAAACACCTTTGCACAGCGAGATGGTATTTATTCCTTGTATGTACAAAATGTAAAACAAATTTCAATCTTTAAAGAAAAATATTAAATTTTCAAAAACATATTGAGAAATCACCGCTAGAATGTTTATTTCTTTAAACTATTCCCCGAAGGAAGTTTTTGAGTCTTATAAGTTGCCTGTATAGCTCGCTTTTTCATGACAAATATGTTTACCTCAGCAGACTTTCCCCCAAAAAGAATGCCATAAGAAATAATGCTGTGAAAATAACTACATAGACATGGACAATGTCGACATCAGTTAACTGTCTCAATTTCTTAACAGTGTTAGCTGCTAAACTTAATCTGATGGCAAGTTTCATGACGTTCAATAAATTTCCTACAAAATTTCATGAAACGTAGCCAAGAACCATCTCGATCACGTCAGATTTCGAAAAGGTGCGCATCGAAATCGGTCCATCCGTCGGAGGGCTACGGCGTCGTCGATAGACGCTCACACACACAGGTGAAACTTATAATGGCCCTCTTGCCGTCGGGGGTCAACAAAAAATATATTGTTATCGAGCGGAAAGGTGTGTTGCAGTCGTGATCCAGTCGTCCGGCGGCCTGTCCAAGGACGAGATCGAGAACATGGTGAAGGCGGCCGAGCAGTTCGCCGCCGCCGACAAGAACCGGCGCGAGCGGGTCGAGGCCGCCAACCAGGCCGAGGGCGTGCTGCACGACACCGAGACCAAGATGGACGAGTACCGCGCACAACTGCCGCAGGACGAGGTGCCCATACACGCACACGGACACACACGCACACACACACACACACACACACACACACGCGCGCATCTCATTTAAGCCGGCCGAACGTCGTCCGTTCCGTCGGTAAAGCGAGGTGCTAGACTGACGGCGTCACGTTATCACCCCCCCGGCCCGGTGCCGTGGGGACGATTAGAACTGCCTACATTCATTCTAAATTGTTCAAATATTTTCAAAATTGCTATTACTTTTGTTATTATTACTAGTGCAACGATGTTTTTGTTTACAGTGTGACAAACTCCGTGAAGAAATAGCAAAATTGAGGGAGCTATTGGCACAAAAGGAAACCGCAGACCCGGAGGCGATCCGCTCGGCCACGGGCCAGCTGCAGCAGGCCAGCCTCAAGCTGTTCGAACAGGCCTACAAGAAGGTACGTGTCTGTTAGCGTGAGCCGATCTTGGGTGTCACAAGTACCAATAGCTCATTAATTAAAAATGTATCTTCACGCCCATATCACCGAAGCGGTAGGCAGAGGCACAACCAGGGCACCCACGACTAGCCGATTAATTTGTATGCCGACAGGCGATGGTGTGTGAACCGACGGGATGTCAAATTGGTGGTGACTCCTCTTTCCATACTTATTCAGTGTGTGTGACTTAAAGCCAGTATATGGTTTAAAATTCTTGTGTTTAATGTTTCATACACTAAACACTATCACGTCCACATACCACAACGTGATAGGTGGCAAGCCTATCGCCAACCGGGCACATATCCAAAACTGAGCAATGTTATACAAATTTTCTGTTTTCTATTGGTTTTGGTGACCGACCCGAATCAAACTCGTGACCTCAAGAAGTCATGTCCGACGCCGGACCGCGAGACCACAGAGGCGATAAACACTAACACCATCAGAATGTAGAAATAGTCAGTAATGTAACTTGTATGTTGATAAACTGTCGCTTATCGGCATACATTTAAAAATATAAAAATGCACATATTTGAGCCAAACCGTCTGTTGTTGTGGGTGTTTTGGTCAAGCAGTTGTGCTACATCACCGCAAGCGGCAGTACGGTCGGCAGGTCAGCAGGTCTCCTGCTGCGCCACGTTTGTTTGCTACAACTAACTGGAAGTAGTTTAAAAAAATATAGAAGAAGGCGTTACTTTGCGGAAATACATACTTAAATCCAAATAAAATTATTTAATTTACAATTTGGTTTTTGGCGGAAAATTGCAAGTTAAATAATTTTATTGGGAAATAATTTATTTGCGGGGAATATATTCTGTTAATAATATGTTACAGAAACGTTAAAGTATACCAACGTGTGCAAATATTTTAATATTTTTATTAAAGACAATATATATACCGGCAATCACCGCAGTATTTGATGTAACTCAATATTTAAGTACTTTCTAAAACGACAGATTTCACTAAGGATAAAGAATTACTAAATAATAAAAATTTGTAAAAATACGGCTGAGGTGACTCTAATTAAATAATAAACAGACATTACAGATGGCGCTGTTTTTAACCATTATTATGTGATATTATTTTTTTATATTCATAAAATAAATTATTCTGAACAAAAAATACATAAATTTGTCTCACCCCAAAAATCAAAATTACAGGATTGTTTTCTGGTTGTAAGTCACCGATAGATAAACTAGTTATTTATTTCAAGTATGTGCTAATATACATAGAAATATATATTAATAGATTACGGAAAAATGTAATGGATTCGAACCCAAGCTTTGTGGTCCGTCGGATAGTCGGTGACTTTAGACATATACCGTGCTTGTTGTAGCCTACTACGGATAATGGCGATCGTAGGTACATAAATGACTCATATTTTTAAATGAATTATGTTCTAGCCCTGATGATGATGTCATAAGGGAAACCGGTAGGCTAGTTATAAAATAATAAATTATTATAAGTGATACGTAAAACAGTACAAGTGCTTCGTCTTTTAAAGATATGAATATTTGGAAGTTTTACTAAGCGCCAACGATGGAAAATATAAAATGCATAAAATATGTTACTAGCCTACCCGGCGTACTTCCTTTTTTGCGCTTAAGATTGTAAGCTCTAATACTGTGTGGATAAATTCCAATTTTGCGAGTAGTAACAAGCAGCGGTTTTCATCAAACACTTGACCGGGTCACGGTGTCGTAGAATGAATCACATTGTGTGTGTGTCAGCATTACTATGTTTGGAAACGCCGTTTTTTTGTAGTCCTTCGAATTTGAAACCAGCGTTTGTGTTGATGTTTTGGTTTTTGTTTATGTTTACTTTATACAAAATATTTCGCACTAAATATTTATCTTACATAATATTTGACTAAACACGCTTATTTTTGGTTAACACCTAAATCTTAGGTTGAGTTAGTAATTTGTTTGGTAACATCAAAGTTAGGCCGTTTTTTTTTTACTTTAATCGATTGTAGGGACTTAATGTAATGACCTCAATACTGTAGTTTTTGATTTTTGCAAAACTACAATTGTATTTTTTTTTCAGATGGCGGCCGAACGCGACCAGCAATCAAGCCAGCAAACGCAGACAGAGACAGACGAGAAGAAAGAAGAAAAGAAGAACTAAACTCCTCAAGGCGAGATGTTTTACTTGTACATACTTTATACCAAATGCCAACGTTTCTACGGAGGGTCTTAACCCTTTATGTTTCCACTACTTCTAAATAACCAAATCGTAGAAATATTTTTTAAATTATATAAGTCTGTAAGTTGTTAGACAACTGCCACCTAATCTTGGTCACGGTATTAGTCACAGGTTTTTTTAAAAAATGTTGTTCTGCTCTACACCGTTAGTGTCTTCTGTCTCCTCCCGTCCCTCGTCTCCATATCATTTTGTTGAACTGGACGTATACGCGAAATGTTCATGCGATGGGTAACGGGGAATAGGGACAGTGGTAACATAAAGCATTTATAATTGTGTCAACGGAAAGGTAAAGAAAGGAAGTAGTGGAACATGTGAAGTGGAGCAATGATCACAATGGTCCCCATTTGGCTTGGAGTAGTGATATATAGCTTTATAATATTGCCAACCGGTTCGTTTCCGTCTCCAAATTATTAGTAATGTATGACATTATTATTAAAATTTATTTTTTGCACTTTTACTGTGATCTTAATTTTTCGCACTACTCGGAAGGGGCTCAAACGACTTATTTTTAAATGTTTATTTGGTAGGTAGGAGAGTGATAGATTTTAAATTTAAGGAATTATTATTAAAAACAAAGTTTGCTGAACTAGACCTAGCTCGTTAATTTCTATATGTTAAACTATCTTCTATGACCTTGTTTACTTAATTTAAAACTATCTGCAGAACTCAGACGTCAGACAATAATCGAAATTAGGCTCATTTCTTGAAAAGTAGTAGTTATTTGTTGTTTTGGAAAAACATTAGTTAGTTCGAGATGATGTTTTATTAAAAGTAAATAGTCCCCCAGCAAAATATGTCTCCCGAGATTTTGTGTAATTGCTATTAATATATATTTGTATAAATACTGTTAATTTAATAATATTGTCATATATTATTAGAAATAATTTAAAAGAATGTTAAAGGACTGGTATTGTTTAGTTGATACGTATTGTAATATATTTGTAATTGTAGCCCGTCGAAGACAACTTTATTTAGTAAACTTGTGCATTTATATTTTAAGCATTCAAATTATTTGCATGCCATCGAAATATGTTACGTTTATATTTTTTTTTATATTGAAAGCCTCGTTGGTCGAGTGGCTAGTCTACACGCCTAACTATATCGACCGACCGCGAGGCTCGGGTTCCATTCCCGACGGGGGCAGGCATTTGTGATGAACATTAAGATGTCTGCATTTCCGGATCTGGGTGTTTATTAAATTTTTTCTGGTATCTATTTATATTTATTAGTATCGTTGACTAACACCCATAACACAAGCATATAATTTGCTTACTTTGGGGTTAGATTCAATTCGTGTAACTTGTTCAGGGATATTTATTTAATTATTGAGACTACCATTTAATCCGAAAAAGGTTTAGAATATTATAAAAACCACCTGCACTTTATGATGTAGATTATGCGTTTGTATTTTTCTACCGATTAAATTAAAGTCCTTTCATTTTCATTTGTAACTCTGGTTGAATAAACAAATACTGTCGCTAGTAGTAGATAACGAATACAGGTGGTTGGTTCCGGTCAGTAGGGATGGCTACGCGTATACATTATTGAAAATTGTACCTCAAAATAATAGACGGTGATTGTTACTACAAAAAGTTGTCTTTGCTCAGCTGTTTGTTGATTATTGTAATGAATTGTATGTGTATGTTACTTTTCAATTTAAACTTGAAGATTTAACTTGTGTCTCCAACTTGACTGAACTTTGAATATGTCAAGGTGACGCCTGTTTATTGATGAAATATTTGTGACTAGAAGCGGTTATCTGTTTATTTATTTTAACGGGATCAGCTTGTCCCTGTTTTGCCCATGAAATGTCCAAGTGTTCACAAATATGAAAAGAGAGTACGTTAACTTCGACATTGTTTCGAGGTCGTGAAGATGCTTACGTTGCGCATTCAATATTAAAGATATTCAGTTCACTTTACTTACACTTCTGTACTTTAAGATTGAAATGTAATATACACATAGACACATGACCATAATGAATATATTTCTCATAAAAAAGTACTTCGAGTTTTTGTAAATTATTAACTAGAAATGCATCAAATAAGTACAATTACTAAGGAAAACTTGTTTACTTTTATTAGTAATAATAAAAAATATATCGAAAAGTATTAAAAACTAGCGACACACATTAAAAAACTATATCATGACATTAACGAATAGATCGACAGTGGCGGTTGTTAGCGGATCGTTCGGAAGTAACGGTCCCACAAACATAACGAAACTGTAAATGTTAACGAATCTGTGTCACTCGCCACCAGTTCCCTTAAATGCTTGAGACAATTTAAACTGCTTATTTGATCAAAAACTGCATATTTGTGCCGACTATATTCAAGAGACCTATGTTATTCTTCAGGCCATTAAAACACTGTTTTATTTGATTTATTTATGTTTATTCCCTAAATTGTAACAATATAGTTACTCCGAAGTCAGTAATTAAGTTTTAATTATTATTGCAAGGGGAATAAGAAGTTTTTTTATTTGTTATTCTTTTAGCTGAGCTTTACAAATGAACGTTTTAATATTAGAACCATTGGACGACGAAAGTTGTGTGTAGGGAGGGTATCGAAGCGTATTTAGATAAATTGCTATATTTTAGCGATATTTATTTGTAACATTATAAGTAATAGGAAGTTGTATCAAAGTCGAAATTCTAAATATAAGAAATATATACATTATATTGAATTGTTTTGGTGTATGAAAATGAGAAATTGTTTGTGGATATTAGACTAGTTATTAAAGAAATTGAAAAAATAAGTGTTTTATTTGCGGCCAACAGTTTCATGGTTCCCTGTTTTCCTTGAGAGAAAAGTTCAAAGAAATCAAAATTCTAGCTGTTGCATCCCAGTAGGTCTTTATCGTATCTTTGAAAATTTAATGTAGTTATGTTCACGTAAATTCAATTTCATTTAAAAGAAATCGTGATATACACTGTCAATACAAGGAATAAAAATAATATTGCTGTGCATGTGTCTCGTCTCCACAGAGTAAACCATTCTTTCATGGGCCTACGTATACAGTTCTACAATAAACTTCCCAATTATATGAAAGAACTTCCAATTAATAAATTTAAGAAATGTGCCAAATGAAAAGGGTTATTATAACATTGCTGAATATTTAGCTGATAAGACGGCTTAGGATTAATTGCATTACATTTATTATTGTAAACAAACTTTAAAATAAGACAAGCCCGCTGAGTTTCTTGCCGGATCTTTTCAGTATGCGGCCAAGTTCCGATCCGTTGGTAGATTTATTATTGTATAGACGCGTTACAGGTGTCTCTTGTAGGTTTATTTGATACAAATAAAGAAAAAAAAATGTGTGTGTACTTATGTACACGCGTTAGAAGTTATAATTCTTCGGCGTAATAAGATAAAAATCTTTTTTAAAATGTTATCTTGTGCCGTATTTTACATTGGTAGACAAAATGACACTAACCATAGTCACAGTCTTAATACTAACAGTCGGCCGACTCATGTACTTGCACAGAGCAACGCTGGGGGGAACGCGGGGAAGCGAGCGGCAGGGTCGGCGAGCGCAAACTCCATACAGTTTGCGCTCTCTATCTAGAAGGTTTTGCACCCGTTATTTGTTAAAAAATATGTTATAGTGTATTTTATTATAATGTAATACTTGCTGTCTTGTAAATTTATAATGGTTTACAGGATGTGTTCCGTTTTTATTCGTAAA
>NJDD01013201.1:0-10701 GCA_002245505.1 Calephelis nemesis | reverse complement strand
CGTCGTGCACGTCCAGTCCCAGCAGGTGGCCCAGTCCGTGCGGTTGGAATACACCGTTTACACCGTTCTGACGATACCAAAAAACAAATAAATTCAAATATGTGTTTAAATTCATAATAATCATAACACTTAAAATTCTCAATCGCCCCCGACAAAATCTATTGGCAGTGTAGCCTCACCCTTTTTAGATAAATTAAAACCAGAAGTGGACAGCAGTAACTTGTAAAAAGCACATTAATTAAAAGGCTAATAACTTAATATGTAATAGAGGATTAAAAAAAATATTACTTAAACATTATGTTTTTCTTTAATATATTTTTTTATGGCTCGAAAGTACCCAAATTTAAGACTTTTCAAACTTATAAAAATTCACATCTTTAAAAATATTAACTTTATCGTGAAAAGTCATACGATATATTTTATTGGTATTTCAATAAAGAATATAAAAAAAATCCGGTTGAAAAATAACAATTCCTTGCAATTGTTTAAACAATTTCGGTTTAAACAATATGGCACCGGGTCGCGCCCTGACAACATGCATTTATATCATTAGGACGGCAATTTGAAGAGGATCGCATAAAAAAATTGAGGTGGAATAGTTTTCGGTACTCATGCGCCGATTCCTCCTACTCTATAGGAATAAACATGAAATAGTGCTTTAGTAAACTATTCTGAAGCTGATCTCGGATAATAATAATAAAGATAGTCCATGCCCCTACATGGCTTATTAATAGAGTAAGCTTGACATTTAATTCATATTTCCGAAAATAGGTTATTGTATTTCATCAAAAAATTAATGTTAAATAAATAAATTCTAGATTCATATCAGACGTTAAAATTTTATATTTAAAGTAATTAAATAGCTATTAAATTACATATTAAGTTTCATAAACTACAAAAAGAAGGAATCAAAGTCGTATATAACCTAAAAAAATATTTGAAGTTAATTTTTTTTAATATTTTTTTTTCTCTTTAGTCACGCTAAGACCTATTCTTGCCTTACTGCCTCTTCCATCACATTTATTATATTTTTCCCGAATAAAGAAATCGCTGTCTTAAATAAGATTATCAACTAAAGAAATAGAAAAAGGGTATTTTATTTATAATCATAATCATAATCATCATTTATTGCAGGAAACAGGGTGGTTACATTGAGATGTTACAAAAACAATAGTTTAATCCTATTTCACCATTTTCATGGCATGCAATTATTACAGTCTAATATTTTATACATAAATATTTAAATCTATATCAAAATCAATCAATCAATATTCAATTATGTGCCACAGTTTCAGAATTACCATTTTAAAATTTTGTTTAAGTTAAAAGAAAGAAACAATATTCACTTAGCTGCTAACAGAAATAACTTTTGTGTATTATTACTATATTTACTTTTGTGTATTAATAATATATTTTTTCTTACATGTCAATTCACATGATTACAATTAAAATCAAACAATCATAATGTCAAACAAAACAAAGAATTATATTAAATGTCAAAAATAAAATATTTAAATTATATATAAAAAACAATAAATGTCTACATTTAATAAATCATTTGGTGTGTAATGTCATTAATTAAAATATAATATTTGTTACAATAATATGACAATTGAAATAAAGTATTAGCTTACAATGATTTAATACAATGACTAAAATAATCTTTGACGTTATAATATCCTTTTCCAATAAGGAAAGTGTATAATGCTTTTTTAAAATGTTTCAAATTTAACATTCTCATTTCCTTGGGTAATCTATTGTAAACCTTTACGCACATTACGTAACAGTTTTTTGCCATTAAAACATTAGATTTAATAATTGGCATTGAAATTTTGCCCTTATCTCTAATCTTAAAATTGGCGGAGTTTGCCATTCTTAAAAAAAGTTCAGAGTGTTTTTTACAAAAACTGCTACCTCGTAAATATACATACCAGCCAGTGTTAACAAATTTAATTTTTTAAAATATGGTTTACAGGAGATCAAAGGTGTTATATTACATATGGCCCGTATACATTTCTTTTGGGCCAAAAAAACCTTATTTATATCTGTAGAATTACCCCATAGTATTATTCCATATCGTAATTTGGAAGCTACGAGACCGTGATAAGAAGTCAATGCTATATCTTCTCCAGAAATCTGTCGTAATCTGTAGAGAGCATAGACGTATGAATTTATATTATTACACAACTTTTCAATATGCGCTTTCCAATTGCAATTCTTGTCTAGCTGGACTCCTAGATATTATCATTATATTTAATTGTAAAGTTTAAAGGAGGGGCTCTATAATTTTGAAAATGCTTATATGTAGTTTTATTAAAATTTACTTTTAAGTTATTAGAGTTCAACCAATCATCTACTAATTTCATTGTTTCATTGCAGTCAGTCTGTATTTGTGACTTTTGCTTGATATAACCACTGATATATTATCATCCGCATAAAGATAACATTGATGTGGTGCAGTAACCTCAGGTAAGTCATTTATTTCCTAGAATAAACAAAAGCGGCCCTAAAATGCTTCCTTGTGGTACGCCGAATTTTACTTCCATACAAGTTGATCTATAAGATACCATATTGAATGTTTTTTTATCTAATTTCCTGACTTCTACATATTGTTTTCTTAAGGTTATGTAACTCTTAATCCAATTGAGAGCTGGCCCTCTTATCCCATAACATTGACATTTATGTAATAATAAGTCGTGATCAATAAAGTCAAAAGCTTTTGTCATATCAAAAAAGAGTACAACCGTTGACTTGCTGTTACTTACATTTTGAGTAACACACCTTATTAAATTAAATGATGTTAGCGTGGTGGATTTGTTCTTTTGAAAACCATTTTATCTTTACTTATAATGTTGAATTTATTCAAATAACTTATTAACCTATTATAAAATGATTTTTCAAATATTTTAGCAATAACAGAAACAAGTGTGATTGGTCTATAATTGTTTAATGACTTCTTATCACCACCTTTGTGTAAGGGATTAACTACAGATATCTTTAGTTTTTCCGGATAAATTCCTTTTTCTAAGGACAATTTCACGAAGTAAATTAGCACGTTTAATAATTTAATTTTGCAGTTGGGAACTGCTTGCTTTATGCAGATGATGCTGTACTTTTGGGCTCTACACCATCTGAGCTGCAAACACTGGTCATAGTTATGGAAGAAGATTGTAATGAAAGGGGTTTACATTTGAATGCGATGAAAACCAAAATAATGGTATTTGAAAGAGATGTAGCCAGAACGGATGTAAGAGTTTTGGTTGATGATGTAGTGCTGGAATAAGTGAATGAAATTGTATATCTTGGTTGTGCTTTTAGCAGGGATAGAAGGTACACCGCGGATGTAGTGAGGAGAGTGAGTGCAGGGAATAGTGTGAATGGCGCATTGGGTAAGCTATTCCAAAGCGAGGTTTTGAGTCAAAAAGCTAGACTCTTAAGCTTTGCATAATTCTGTGCTTATCCCAACGTTATTGTATGGAAGCGAGAGTTGGGTATGTCAGATCATGAAAGTAGGATAAGTGCGGTCGAAATGAGAGCACTACGAAAAATCTGTAGTGTAACGCTAACGCTGGCCGGATTCGTAACAGTGAGATCCGAGAAAGAGTGGGATTGAAAGAAAGTGTTGGTGTTAAAATGCGAAAGGGCATGCTCCGCTGGTTCGGTCATGTGGCAAGATTGACAGATGAAAGATTGACAAAGCAGATATATAATGCGAATGTGGATGGATGTAGGTACCCGGGGAGACCAGGGCTGATATTTCACGATCAGATCAATCGGATATTATCCGAGGGTGGTGTAGTCTCCGAAACCGGCGTGTTTTTATGAAAAAGGTAATGAATGTGAAGGAAGCAAGACAGGTTTGTCAGGATCGTGAGTTCTGGCACTCGATACTCTCTGCCTACCTACCCCGTAAGGGACTTGGCGTGAAGATATGTATGTATGTAAAGAGGTCAAAAAAAATCAAAATATACCAGACATTGAAAAAACTGAAGATTATCATTATCTTATGAGCATACTGCCTGAAATGCAAAAACTAAATTCCATTCAGAAAATGAGAGTGCGAAATAAAATAAACCAAGTTTTAATGGATGAGTTGGTTTTAAACATGTATGGTGATACCTACACATCACGTGATTACTACGCACACCCTCCACCTACCAACAAGAGTTTTGATAGTAGTCAAACCAATATTTAGCTAGGCAAGGCAGATTATTAACTTTTTCAATATTTAGAGGGTAATAGTAACTACGATAACCTAAGTTTTTGAAGACTGATTATTTTAAATTAATAGATAGGTACATAAAACTCAATAATTGTGATAATTAGATTACCAAAAATATAAATAATAATTTTATTACGAGCTACATTTTATTTACGCTTACCTCAAATTGAGAAACAATTTTTCTGGATTGGTGACAACTCTGTTAGATATGATCTTCTGTTTTAAATGTACTTCTATGTGTTGCAGAATATAATCGAATGTCGTTACACTCATTCTTGTGTACTCATAAAACTTGTCTGGATATTTTCTGTAATCTTCGTATAAGTCACGGAATTCACCATTTGAATATCGAATCTTATTAAATTCGTGTACTCCTTCCCTCATATTAAGAATATCTTCTTTGAAAAATGTGCTGCTTTCCAAACAAAGAAGGGATATTTTAGATAACGCCATACTATTGGGAATGTTCTGAGTACGTCCACCTTACCGCTGCCGCAAACCGCTACTGAGGTTACGTGGCGTGTACAACGCCTCCGCTCCTAGCTCGCCGCTCTAGACCGAAAGTCGTGAACGGGCCGTAAGGGTTTCAGGTACCGAGGATTCAGGGTTGTGAAAAAATTTAAAATCGTCTGCAATGATAGCGCTTTAAAGAATACTTTTATTTTGGAATGACTAATGTGTTGCCAACTTCACCGGGCTTATTTAGATTATACTGTTCCCTACTACGTCAGCAACAAGGGCTGTCTCCCGGGAGACCTTACCTCGACTTGGTGCTGCATTCTGGTTACTGGGTGGGCTTGATGGAGGAGTAGTGGCGGCTCGCAAGAGAGGTTTTCGTCGCCGAGACCGGTGGCGACGGTGTAGAAAGGTAACTTCACTACTTAGAACTATGTAGCTATGGGATAACTGTTGGATCGATGAGGAAGGAACTAAAAATTTTCACAACACATGATTTGAATCCTCGATAGATCACACGGTTAGAGCATTCGTCATCGAGAGACGAAAGACTACAATATAAAATCCTGTCTGGGGTGAAGTAGCACTGCGTAGATTCATATCCTGTCTAAGCTGAATGATCTTTGCTTTCTTGAAAAAGAATTGTGTACCACTAAAATTTTGCATAGAAAAAAATAAAGTATTGTTTTTCCTATTTCTTTTGATAAAGGACGAATACCATTTAATTTTTCTAACAAACTTACACATCCTTTTATATATATACTAGTTATGTTATCCTATTAATATTTGTTACTCCTTCACGCAAAAACTGCTGAACAAATTTTCATGAAATTTGGTTACTCTGGAAAAACCGCAACAACCACTGCAACGCCGCAGGCAGCAGCTAGTGCTAAATATGTCCTTTGCAAATAAGTTGCAAATAAGCAACCTTGAATGCCAGGACTCTTCTTAAAGTATGACTTAACACGATCTCGATCACATCAGCTTTCAAATAAACACACACACACACACTCACGTACACACACACCCACGCAAGCGCGTGCAAACTTATAACACCTCTAGAGGTGTAAACTAGTTTTTCTTTACGATTTGAACTGTATATAGCAGTTAAAAGAATACCTAACTTCATCATTTTTTCGGCAGCCATTTAAAAAAGTTCTTGTTTTAGAATCACATAGGACCACTATAGTTACACGTCTTATTGGCAAATGTATATGATATATAAGTATATAACAACATATATGTTTTCAAAATTAAAACACTGAGTTTAATTACACGTCAGAGTGTTGGGTGCAATGATGGATGACCCCAACAACATGACATCCACGTACGTAATTGATGAAGGGTTTTCATTAACGAAATGATTTTGAAGTTTCCAGATATTGGAAATCATTTCTGAACTTGGCTGTAAATAAAAGTTTTAATGAGTATACTGTGTATACATATTGTACAATATATTTCATAAGTTACCTCCATAACTTTATATGGCTTTATATGGTAAGGCACCCACGGGCCCCGACTAGCCGAAGACACTAAGTCCCATTATGTGATAGGTGGCAAGCCTATCGTCAACCGGGCACATATCAATGTTGATTTTATAAGAAACTTGAAAGTATACATTTTCTAATTTTTTTTGTTGCCCGACCCGAGGGTCGAACCCGGGACCTCAAGAAGTCAAGTCCGACGGTAGACCACTGAACACCGAGGCGGCTATACCTATGTTTCATTATATATTGAATATACTTAGTAGCTGCTTCCACGTGGCTTCGTCAGCGTAGAATACTTAATTCAGAGAGCAGTTTTTTTATGATATTGGACAGCAAACAAGCAGATGGATTTCCTGATGGTAAGAAATTGACACTATCTAGAGACACCAAAGATGGTAACGGTGCGTTGCCGAACGTGATAAGGCCGTGATGTTGAGCCTCGAGCAAAAGTAAGTTTACCGGCTACCTTATCCTCCAAACCGGAACACGTCAACGTTAAACACTGATGTTTTGGCAGCAAGAATAGGTAAGGCGGTGGTACCAATCCGAGCGTGTCGCTGCGAAGCTCTATCACCTATTTAGATGTCACTATGTTAGTGACGGTAATCCCATGTTCGCCTTTTACGAGCTGCCTGGCAAGAATGCAGATGGTCTACTCTGCAAACGAGCCTAGACTAACACGTAGAAAATTGTATGAATTGGTATAAACAGAGTGCTCGACAGCTCCCCAAATAGTCCGGCGAAGTTGTAAAAACTTCGCGTCTAGCAAAATATTAGCCATTTCAAAAAAAAAATATCCGATCTTGTAGTGGTTTTCATACTGAGGTCGTCATGCAAAATTCACTTTTGTATGGTCCCTGTAAATGTTTTTTTTCTGATTCGAAATGGTTCAGTTATGTGTCGGCTAATAATAATGGGTCGGCTACCAAATTTAGTTTCACCCTATCTAGTTTTACCCTCTCAAACTGGAAGTCATATTATTATCGACTACGATTTCTCTTATATGTTTATTCATGTAGAAGGTCAACAAACACCGGCCTATATACACAAGGATGTTATAGGTGCGTCGCCGTCCTATGTTAGGGATGTTTGGCCTTTTGAACAAATCTACCCACAACCTTACCCTCCAGACAGATGAACAAAACGACTATAATTTCAAAAATAGGTGAGGTGGTGGATCCCTACCCAACATGTTTGCTGCACAGCACTCTACTAACAATGCTTTTCTTGTCAGTGACCTACTTAACCTATGCTCATTTGATACGAGCTGCCTGGAAGGTGGATAGTCGATTTCACACAAAATACTCAGCCAAATACGGGAAAATAATCAAGTACTCAATACATTGTACTATTCTTAATGGAAGTACGAAAATTCTTTTACAAAATAACCTTAATCCAACATTAAGAGCTAAAGGAAAATGAATATTATCGTAAAATACGATTTTTTATGAAAGCCAGTAGATTTTTTTAAGAATAGCAAATTCGAAGTGAACCGAATTCGTATTAGCTTCAAACACCGGACACAACGAAAGGCGCTGGTTGTGATCCATTCCACTGGTTTTGAATTGAAGTTGGTGGTCTTAAATATTAGGTATATTTAATCAAGACCTAGAAATAAAATATTAGGGTTGATGTTGAAAAAATTTTGTTTAACGTAAAACCTCGTTAATATTTTTGTTCTCCTCGTTAGCTAAGGTATTACCCCTTTGCTAATGACGCGGGTATTCGCCTAACTCCACCGACTAATCGCTAGGCTTGGGTTCGATTCCCGACTACGCAGGCATTTATGTGACAAAGATAGATGTCTGTGTTTCCGGGTGTTGTTGTTTATTAAATTTATGCTAAAATTTCTTATTTTCTTTAATTTAATAGGATTTTTATCTAACACCCATGATACAAGCATATAATTTGCTTATTTTGCAAAATAAATTTATTTATTTATTATAATTGCAAAATTCTACATGTTAGTCTCGTAAAAACTCCTCAGTGAGTTCTTACAACTTTTTCTTCTTCTTCTTATCAACCCAAAAGGGCTATTATTGCAGCAAATTAAGTTTGTATGAACATCTGTATTACTCTGACGAAGTGGTGGGTAAATGACTAATTTTGTTTATTATTATTATCGTACAAATATTATGAATGTGAAAATTTGTATGTTTGTTTACTTGTTATTCCTTCACACAAACAACTGCTGAACGATATGTTTCATAGAATTCTATGATTATTCTGAATTTCAAAGCTTCACCAATGATTCTGTACAGAGTCCCCTAAACTCCTAGACTAGTTCTTTTTTTTCAACCATGGTTTTTATCGAGTATCTCACATAAGTACATAGAAGACGTGAGATAATAATCGATACCAAATTACAATAACCAAAAATAGCTTTACTTGACAAATATTTTGCAAGGTCCTTCCATTTTCATTCAATGGTCAATTTTTCCACTTCACCAACATTTTGGACAAATTTTCCCCGTGTTGGTCCGGGCTCCTTTGCAGAATAGACCATCTGCCTTTTTTGCCAGGCAGCTCGTAAAAGGCGAGCATAGGCTTATCATCACTAAGACCGTGACATCTGACTAGGTAGCAGAGTTTCGCAGCGACTCGCCCGGATTGGTACCACCGCCTTACCTATTCCTGCCGCCATAACGTCATGACGTGTTCCGGTTCGGAGGGTAAGGTAGCCGGTAAACTTACTTTTGCTCGAGGCCTAACATCCTGACCTCAGATTGGCAACGCACCATTACCATCTTTGGTGTCTCTAGGCGGCGTGAATTTCTTACCATCAGGAAATCCGTCTGCTTGTTTGCCTTCCTATAACATAAAAAAAAATTGCTTGTCCATGCCCCTCTGTGCTTAACATACATAACTCTTTTAAACGGTGTTCGGTTATCCGGAGAGTTATAGTACTATGCCAACGCTCCCCTAAGGGGGGGGGACCCCTTTGCCTGCACCTTGCTATGCCCACCTATACGTTTATGAATTAGGAATCTTCAATAAAAGAGTGTACTTGTTCTTTAAAGGTCGACAACGCATCCGTGATACTCTTGGTGTTGCGGATGTCCAAGGGCGGCAGTGATCACATTCCGTTAGGTGACCCTCTTCCTCGTTTTCCTTCTCATGTATAAATATTATCACAATAACTTTCTATATGTTTTCGTTCCTTCAAGTTTAACTTTCAACTGTCTACATGTTTTGTAAAGTTTTTTGAAGAATATGAACTTTTAATTAGTATGAGCGCAAAACGGGAGACATATTATTCGAATATTATATTCTCATATCAATTATGTTATTTATAAATAAGACTCGCCTGAAGCAAACGGTAATTAGTTTATGAAAATAACATTGGTATGTGAAACTTTTATAAGCATAACGTACTTACGTCTGCCCACGTTTTCACTATGTTTTTTTCCGCTCTTTCATCACCAATGAAAATGAACATATTTTAGTTATTAAGATATATATCGATACAAATACGTATATAACTTCACGCCAATTCTAGTAGACCTGGCTAGCTTCGTACTTACAACTGTTTTCATACAAACACGCTGGTTGACACCACCCCCGGAACGTTTTTTTTTAATTAAGTCACAAGACAAGCAAGCATATGGCTCTCCTGATGGTAAAACATGACCGTGGCCTATAGACACCAAAATGTTGTAGGTGCATCGCCGTCTTTTGGCTGAGGATTTAGGTCAATTATAACTCAAACCGGCACAGAACTGGAACAAGACAGTTTCATTATGGTGGTAGGAATAAGTAAGGTGCATGTTGGCAGACAAGTTGGCTAGTGACACTCTACCAGCAGTGGTCTATTTGGTACTGAACCATTTCACGATTGGAAGCTTATTACCAGGTGCCTGGCAGGAAAGCAGATCATCTATTCTACACAGGATATGGAATATAAATCTAATTAAATTAAATACATTTAGAAGCATATAAAATATAATAGGCGTATTTCCTAGTAAAAATAACGGTGTTGGATTAGTGCTTGATTGTAGGCTCGCCTTCTGTCACATTGTGGGACTTATTGTCTTTGGCTAGTTGTGAATGCCTTCGTTGTGAATCTGTCTGTAGGTTCAGGGAAATGGGTGTGAAGATATTTTTTAATTTAAAGCAATTTTTAGAACCTATAACTTATCTTGCACTCACAGTCAAGGCTTTTTCAATTTCTTATTACATGAACTGCAGTTTTTTTGGTACCTATGGTTACCACAGACCCATCTGTAATAATAATTAATGAAACTCACCGATATGTAATTTAAAAAATTTAGATTATTGCACTGGGCAGTCAGTAAATTAAGCGAGGAATACTGCAAAAACCCACCAAAGTTTGTAATCCCTATTTATTTTTCCTGCTGCTCAATCAGTGCAATGATGCTGCATCAGATCAAAAGGTAGGATATATTTTTTAATGCTAAATAGATATATTAGACTTATGTTAACATTGCACCCTTAACATCTGGTTGTCTACATGCTATGTATCCTTACAAACCAAAGGTTGTTTGCGGTAGGTAATGTGAGCTTTCGAAATCAAGT
>NJDD01013195.1:1960-16061 GCA_002245505.1 Calephelis nemesis | reverse complement strand
ATTTAAGACATGGCAACGACTCTTAAATACAAACTCGAAAAAACCTACACTATACATTTTTTAAAATATACATTTTAAACATTTTTTGTTTTTTTTTTGTCTGTCTTCTATTTCTGGGTCGCAATTCACGTCGACTCTACTAAATGATTAACTAGCGCCTACTGTATGTGCCCAGGAAGATTATGCACTACTTTTTATGCCATTTACTTAAGGGGTTACCATGGGCAAAAGAAAAAAGACGAAACAAAATCTTGGATATAATTCGTAAACGCGCAGCCCGATTTTTTTGTTTGACAACACCTCACAGATTGTTCCGTAAATGTTTCCGGGTCATAAGTTCTGCAGTTTAGGAATTACAGCCATCAATCACTCCGTTTGGACGGTCAAACCGACTTTTATATCTTGAAGCTCACAATGTGCTTAAACATTTGAACGTATAGTCCAGTTTAAGCTAATTTTGGACTTTATTACATACACATACACTTGCATACATATTTTAACGCGAAGTCCTTGTGGGGTGAGCAGAGAGTATCGAGTATCAGGTTTTAGGGTCTTTAAACCTCACTCCAACTGTACTAAAATCATTAATGTGACAGTTTGTCTATTTATGCGATTGCACAAAATTTGGCTTAAATATACTTGAAGAATAGAGATCAAACATGTGATATGTAACATGTTCATAATAGGGTGAAAGTTTGTATAGGGAATTAATTATTAATTAATCATATTTGATTTAGAATAAGATTTAGAAGAATAATACTTTAATTGCGCTCTATCTATAGGGTACGATGATCTCTTATCATCAGAAGAACAGTTTACTCGTTCGGTCTTTTAATATGAGAAAACAAACTCAAAGTTTTTTTGTAAACCAAGTTCGGCATGAACCAATCTGCCAGTCTAGATAGAATCTGTCCACAAATATACATTATCATGTCACGGGGTGCGTGATTGAACTCCTCCGAAACAGCTAGACTGATTTTCGTGAAGTTTTGTGAGCGTATTGAGTAGGTCTGAGAATCAGTCAACATCTATTTTTCTTACCCCTAAGTGACAAGGGTGACTCACTCAATTTTTTTAAATAAAATCTCATTAAAATATAGCTGAACAACGTCTGCCGGGACAGCTAGTATAAAAAAATCTCGTATAACAATTTTCGTTCTGGTACTCCTTCGAAACGACTTTACCGATTCTCATGAAATTCGTGAACATATTGAGTAGGTCTGAGAATCGGCCAACATCTACTTTTCGTACCCCTAAGTGACATGGGTGACTCACGCCATTATTTTTTGCTAAAATCACATTAAAAACAGTACTAAAACAATGTCTGCTGCATAGTAAATACATATAAATAAACCCCTTTTTCATATTGGTCAATGTATTGACAATATGGATGGATCTTGCTAATGTTTTTTTTAAGTTATACTTCTTTTGGCGCGTTAGGAAAAAAAAGATGAGGGTAAATTTTTACGATGCGCGCGCTCACCGTCACGAAAAACCGACATGATGAAGTTAGCTATAGATAACATTTTAGTTTTTTGTGATATTTTTATAAAATATTAAATAAACTTTATTTAACTAAATAATGCATTATAATAAAACTTTTAATGTATTAAATACCTTTTTTCTATGGTTAGTGTCATTTTGTCTACAAATGTAAAATAAGGCAAAAGATATTTTTTTTTGTTATATTAGTTATTGCCAGGAGAATGTTCTTACGAAATCAAAGATGCTAAGAATATTAGGAAAACCATACTTTAATCCGTACAAACTTGTACAACCAGTATCAATTATCTGTGCACCTCGCGCTGTGACGCCATTTGTCATTTTCATTTTTTATTCATAATTTTTCATTAATTTATACATTTTTTTGAAGTGAAAACTTCTTTATTCGCTTTGAGCGTTTTAATAGAGGGTAAAATCCTCGGTTCGTGTCACCGACATGCTAATGATAATAGTATATCTATAGCTATGGAGAGCCAGACTAGCGCACGCGCAGTAGCCTGTGTACACGTAGACACTAATACATCGACTATTTCTGACTGTATTATTTGCGCGTTGGATGCTTTTTGGATAAAATAATACATAAAAAATTTCATATAATTTTTGCATATAGTTTTAATTACTCTCAACTTAATAGTTCCGTTTTCACTTCTATCGGCAGTCCCATGACTGCTACTGTTTTTTTGATAAAAGATCGCACAGAGGAGTATTCGGCCTCAAAATCTGGTCATAAGTAAAAAAACTAAAAAATCGTTTTTGTCACTTTATTTATGCTGTTTGCATACCTTGATAACCAAGCTAACTAAACCCGGTTTCAAACTACAACTGTTAACCCTATACTCGCGAAGCAGGTAATCGGACTCTAGTCGTTGATGAATGCTCACGCCTCTATTGTTTCGATACGACAATTTCAACATTTTAACAGTTGATATTCTAAGTGATTTGTGGTGATATTTGTATAAAATAATTATGGATACGAAAGCACAAGGTATGTACATTAATTTTGTATTAAAATATATTCTATTTTATTCATATTTCGTTAATATTTAAGATGCCTAGCAAGTATAGTCAAAAAATGCATATTTATTTTTATGTTCGTTGTCAAAAGGTATTTTTGTTAGGGTTCCGGATCCAATCGGGTAAATATTTCTTTAAAATATTAAACTATACATTTTACTTTTATCATGTACATAAAAAAACCTCACCCATCTTGTCACCTTGTTTTTTGATGACCTTTTTTAATTCTAGTAATTCTTTTTTGTAATTTTGTTATTGTTGTTAAAAAAATATTTTCTTTTCAGGTTTCGTAATAAGTATCATACAGAGACTTCACAAAATACTTGTCCATGGTCCTGCCATTATAAAACATGCCCTTTTGCCTATTGGTCAGTTGTCAAAAGAAGCAGCAGAGGCCAGGAATAAACATTTTAGATCCTAAAGACAGGATTTCTCCAGAAATTTTTCACGGGAACTTTGTAAAAAAAAGTATTTAATAGGCTTCTGCTGACTTCTGACCCATTTTTGGGCTGTGGAAGAAAACAGCAAAAATTAAAAACCAGCGGAAGTGTCTTGCCAGAAACAATGGAATTGTTTTTAGAAGTTGATATGCAAGACATCTAAAATATTCTTGTGAATTTAAAAATAAATATTTTTTTTCTCTTGAGTGTTTTATTATTAAATCATGAAACGTTAACATTATAATATTTAAATACAATATAAAGATACTGCCTCTGTGTAGGCTTATGGTTAGAGCTTAGGCTCACAATCCCGAGATCCTGGGTTCGAATCCCGGGAGAATCACCCACAAAAAATAATTTTGTGAGTTGTACAGTCAGTTTGGGTACAACATTGCAGACTGAATTGCATGATTGTACAAAAAGTAAGATGCTTCTAAGCTTCAAAGGGCATTTTAAATATTCGGTCCCACCTATTATCAATGTTAGTATTCAATAATGTTGCCCGCCAATCCACACTGGGCCCACGAGGTAGCCAGGGTAGGCTCGTGTCCCACGGTGGGGACTTAAATGAGCTGTGATGTTAATGGTACAGTTATAAGACAACATTATGTCTCATTTTAAACAACAAAAGGACATTAAATATTTTTGACCGGATTTCGAGGCCGAATACTCCTCTGTGGATCGGTTCGATAACGGTAACAAAGATGCCATCGTTACTAAGCGTTTCTGGCGGATGCGGGATGCCGCGCGGGGTAGCGGGAGAGGAGTAACATTCCAGGGGAGTGCACTGTTGTTTCGAACGAGTTGCAGTAGCTGTTAATGTCAAAAAATGCAAAGTTCGCGGGGTCGGCTAGTTTGTTTTATAATTTTTATATGAATAACGATAATTAACTAAAATGGGTTATTATACCATTTCTGAATATTTAGCTGAGAAGAACGCTTGGGATTTATTGCTCCTAATGCCAATCTCTTATATATATAATGTATCATATCATCATTGACCGCCTCGTTGGTCGAGTGGCTAGCGTACTCGCCTAACTGCATCGACGAACCGCGAGGCTTGGGTTCGATTCCAAACGGGGGCAGGCATTTGTGTGATGAACATTTAGATGTCTGCATTTCCGGTTCTGGGTGTTTATTAAATTTATTCTGGTATTTATTTAAATATTTCTATGTATTAGTATCGTTGACTAACACCCATAACACAAGCATATAATTTGCTTACTTTGGGGTTAGATTCAATTTGTATAATTTGTCCAGGGATATTTATTTATTATTATTATTTATTTATTATATTAATTATTATATACATACCTATTTTAAAATAAGGAAAAATAGCCCGATGAGAATCTTGCCGGAACTTCTCATGAGGCCGTGTTCCGATCCGGTGCTAGATTTAGTATATTATATGTAGACATAGTCACAGGTGCCTCGTGTAGGTTAACGTGAAACAAAGATAATTTTGAATTTTGATTAGTTTTTAAAGTCATTTCAAATTCAATATGGCGGTCACCCCTAGACGACGAACCAATAATTTTTTATGCACCCTCAATGCTCATATTTAATGAATGTTTACTCAGACAAATACAGCAGAAGAATGATGGTACTCAAAATTCAAAGTGGCGAATAACAGATTGCTATAATAGAGTTTTTGATCAACTACGAAAAAAACGAGGATTTTATATATTCGGCTCGATTAATATTAATTTTTTTGTACGTTAATCAATTTCTCAGTCCTTTTTGAAACGATTTAAAAATTCTTAATCTGGATCTTGTCTAGTCTTGGTAGTCCTGACTGCACCGTTTTAGCAATGATTTGTTAGAAACTGTGACGACATTACTAATGTATTTTATGTTGAGATATAGCGAACGAGTGTATAGATAGAACACTTTAGATGATACCGATACGTGGCTATACTATGAATCCAAATCGGATTAGGTACATATGTAAGTTGTTGCTGCTGCACTTAAAATTGCAACAAAAAACTTCGATTTTTAAATTATGTCGAGTAATTATACATAAAAATGAGTTTTTTTGCTTGATTTCTCAGAAACCCCAATGGGATCACCCCACAAAAAAGCTTAAAAAGGATATCAGAAATGTTTCGAAATGACGGAAAAGTCAAATAACATAGAAAATATAAATTAATGGAACATAAAACCTCGTTCTATTTTTAAATGATTTAAAAATGGAATCTATTTGTATCATCCATTATCTAACAATAATATGATATTTGTTTCCTTTATGAACACTTACTTTACTCTTAGATATTTGTACGATTAGGATTTAGTTTTATTTCGTATATTGTTCTAAAAACACTACTAATAAAAATGGTAAAAAGGACAACTTAGTTAACTTGGTAATCGTTTACTTAAAACATATTTATATACATATGTCACTTATAATTGGTATCAAATTCGATAACAGTGAGTTACCAGACTAAAAGAAGAACACATTGCAGTAGGTGCTTGGACGTCTCCAACTGGTTTTTCTCACGCATCTTCTTTATACGAATAGTCAAACTCTGGAAGAGACTATTCGGTTTTTCCTCCGAGGTTCAACCCAGGAAGTGTTCGAGCTACAGCACTGACCCCTGTAGCTACATTTTACCAATTTCTTAATCACGAAGAAAAGTGAAGACTACAGTTGATAGGAATAGGCTATAATTAGATATTAAAGCAGATTAAACAGTTTTTTTAAATACATTTTAATTGATTGTACTGAGAGTGAATGTCATAAAAGGTAAGTTGGCTGAGAATAATAAGAATTCCCTCTTTACCTATTTTTAAAAAAAGATTAAAGGAACATTACATTTTGCTGACACAATAACATACTTGTAAGTTAACCTACAAAGATATTTTAATAATGATAATTGTGCCTGTTTTATTTTTGAATACCTAATTATATTTATATTTATTTGTTCTAAGTATAGCTAGAATTGTTTTTTGTACACGATGCCTTACATTTTAATAGCTTCATCTTTTTGGGTTGGGTGGAAGAAATTTCTGTAGTTAGAGATAAGCTCGCCTTTTGTGCATTTCTATTGCTCCTGTATTTTGTAATTTTTTGCTTTTCGTGAGCAATAAAGTGTTATATAATAATAATAATTCCTACGGATCTTAATACTTACAGCAGCAGAAGCAATCAATTTTCAAATGTTTTATGGAAAACATCCCATTCGGACTAGTAGAACGAAGTATAGTATATTTCCTTGTGTTGTAGGCATTTATTAAAAAAATACTTATTAATTACTACACTATTAATTATTACTGTTACAACAGACGTAAAACAATCAATATTAAAGACTCCTCCACCACTGCTTACGATTTTACGAATCCCCATTTTTTGTTTGATGACTCTCCCTAGGGGTGCACCTGGACCACTTTAAGAAATACTCGTATAGACGGATGCAAACCAATATTTACAACCGTCTAGAACTCCTATTACTGTTGAATTTGTTTTTTCATTCCAACACGAAACTGACGCACATGATTAACGAATTTATTTTCTCGTAGCTGTCCCGGCAAACTTCGTTTCGCCTGACATTGACAACTAATAGCAGTGTGTATGAGAAAAATTAAAATGTTATTCCATTTTCCTCTCTGTTTTTCCGTTATTTCCTCTTTTAAACAAAATTCATCCATTATTATAACATATTTACAAAAGTTTCGACTTGTTGACCGATGTCTATTTTTATAATGTTGTTTATTTGTTTATTGTATTATAGTGTATGTAAGAAACGTCGGACTTGACTTCTTGAGGTCTCGGGTTCGATCCCCGGTTCGGGAAAAAAGAATATGTGTATTTTAAGTTTTCTGATAAATATAACGTTACCCGGGATTGGAGAAAAGCCAGTTTGGAGATAGGCTTGCCTCATATCACATTGTGGGACTAAGAGTCCTTCGCTAGTCGCGGGTTGTGTCCTAATTGTGCCTTTGCTTGCATTTTCGGCGATATAAGCGTGACGATACTTTTTTAAAATAATGTAATGGTCTACAAGTTTTAAGGCCGATTTCAAAGACGCCAATTAACATTTAATCTATCATTATATCACAATGTATGTAAAATGTCGACTTCTGATTTAAAGATAATTCCACGTCTCTGAGTGCGGCTGTAAAATATTGCGAAAGATTTTGCTGTCAGTTTTACCAGTCACTGAATCACGTATGAATAATGGTTAAGAAAATGTATGTATATAAATGTCTTTCACGCCTCACAGCTAGGTTATTCATCAATCAGTTCAATGACTGAAGCAAAACCTTTAGTGTGATAGACCGAAACTAGCATTTATATGAACTAGTGGACGCCCATTGGTCAACATTCGACCACAATAAATACTAATATCTGGTTGATAAGAACGCCACCTCATTTCTTAAGACCAACTACTTTGTTTCCAAACTTTTTAGTGCGCCATCTGCGATCTTTTATCGTTATCATCAATATATTTGTTTGTGTGTGTCAAATGCATGGTAGTGTGGGTAATGTTTCATTTATTGATTTAATTTACTTTATAAGTATTATTGTTGAAAAATATTAGCGTTCTGCACTTTTCCTACATGTAAACTATAAGTGTGCCAAATTTTATGCTCCTGCGTCCCTGCAATTTTCGTAAAAAGGGGTCCAAAGTTTTGGCATCACGTATTAATATATAGATAAAATATTTAATGGAGAAAGCTAGGCACGTTTGTGGAAACTTTGGTTATTCGAAATTTGGCATTCGACACTCTCGGCTTACCTTGCAAGGGATTTGGCGTGAAAATTTATGTTTGTTTAAAATATCAAATAAATAAAGCATTCCATTCACGATTACTACCCCTATAACGACATGATATTAAAGGAATGGCACTTATTAGTTTAATGAAACTTTTGAGAAAGTTCCCAAACTCGGAGACGGTTTAACTGCATAGCAATGAGAGCTAACTCCTTTTAGTATCTTTATATTAACTTCCCTCAAAGCATACTGCTCGTAAAGACTCTTTTTACGGTTTCGGAGATATGTCAGTTTTATTCAACCACGTAAAGTTTGGGTATTAAAAGGAAAGTTTGGGTTTAAGCTGTTTTGCCCGGAGGCTGCTTTTGGTGGTTTTTCATTTTGAGAATGATGTAGGGTTAATAATATCTTCGATATAAGCTTTAATTGGTTTTCTGTGGTCTAGCGGTTCGGCGTCGGGTTTTGACTTCTTGAGGTCCCGGGTTCGATCCCCGGGTCGGACAACAAAAAAAGTGGAATACATAAGTATATTTTCAAATTTCTAAGAAAAATAACGCTGTCCGGGATTGGATATATGTGCCCGGTTGGTGATAAGCTTGCACACAAACACATTGTGGAAGTTAGTGTTTTTGGCTAGCCGTGGGTGCCAGGATTGTGGCTCTACCTATCACTACGGGGATATGGGCTTGAAGGTACTTCATTTGTTTCACTTGAGCCGATGTTTGCTACGAAATTGTACAATTGGAATTTGGTTCATTTTAGGGTAACGGATTGAGCTGGAATTTGGAGTGCAATTGTATATTATATAACAATAAAAAAATATGATATGGAGCTGATCTGATCATGGAACTGGAAAGTGGGAAACTCCTAAATTTTGAAGAGGCTTTTAATGATTTTCATGATCCTGACCTTTATACTATTTTATGAATTATGTTTTCCAAAAATTCAAATTTAGGTGTCTAACAAGCCAATAAAAAACAAATGGCTGTCTAAAGGTCTATTAAAATTTTGTAAAGTAAAACTTCAGTTGTATTTAAATTATCGTTATTCCCAATTTAACAAAAAGGGAAATAAGAAACGATACTTACGCTATAAAAAGGTATTATCTAAATGTATACTAGAATCACAGAAACAGAATCACAGAAACAGAAACAGTCTTCTAATAAATGTAGAGCTTCATGGGATATAATCAAAAGTACATTTCAAAATAAAATATATAAAGAAGAAATAGAACAAATTAAAATAAATAACTCGGTATACACTGATGCTCAAGAAATTTGTTATCATTTCAACAAGTTCTTTATAAATCAGACTAAATCTTGTTATAAAAATCAGGCTTGTTCTACAAATAGCTTAAACTCTCATAATTTGTCTAATCATAGTAAAACTATGTTTTGACACCAGTTGATGAGCATGATTTAGTTAAGGTTAAACATAACTTGAAAAACAGCAGAGCAACTGGCTATGACAATATAAGCACAATAATATTAAAGAATGTTGCCAGTGTGATATCAAAGCCTCTTTGTCATATAATTAATTTATCATTTTTAGAAGGAAAAAATTCTGATCGTTTAAAAAAGTCTATTGTCAAACCATTATTTAAAATAGGCGATATGTGTGACATGAACAATTATAGACCAATTACTTTAATTTCAGTAATTTCTAAGATTTTTGAAAAAATAATGTATGACAAATTATACAGTTATCTACTTCAGTTGGATTTATTAAAAATAATCAATACGGATTTAGAAAAGGTAGGTCTACAGTTTATGCATGTTTCGACTTAGTTAAAAAAGTAATAGAATACCTAAATAGTAAAAAGTTACCCCTTGCTGTATTTTTAGATATGAGTAAAGCGTTTGATTTTGTATCACATACAATTTGTTAACGAAACTTGAGAGATATGGTATTAGAGATAATTCATTACAATGGTTTAAAAGCTATTTAGAGAATAGAAAGCAATGTGTTGAGATTTCAAAAGTAAGTGGAAACTGCAAGAAAGTATATACTTCAAGTTATGTTTTTAATGACTGCGGTGTACCACAAGGGCATTACTTTTCTTAATTTACATAAACGATTTACCTGATGCTCTCAATCATAATTTAATTATGTTTGCTGATGATACTACATTTCTCATCAAGAGCAAAAATAAAAACGATTTATTGGAAGAAACAAGTAAAACTTTGGCTAAAGTGACAGAATGGTTAAATGAAAATAATCTAAAAATAAATCTTACGAAGAAGTAAACAAATAATGAAAAACTACATGTGCCTAACCAAAAACTCAACATTTACAAAAATAATGTGTATTGCATGTCCATTCGTATATACAACCAAATTTCTGATAATCTTAAATCACTTCCATAAAGCAGATTTCGAAAAAAGGTATTCAACTTACTTTTAGAGAAAAATTATTATAGTGTCAAAGATTTTCTTGCAGATAAGAATAAATAATAAAGTATTTCTAATATGATTAATTTAATTGCAGAATGTTGGGTGCGCAGGAGTTTGTTTCGCCGTTTCATCTCCTGTCTGGCTAGGTTTGGAAACGGTAGACAGGGATAAATGAATTTACATTCTAAAAATTGTTTGTTTTAATAAACAATCATGTAATAAATACAAAATACAGTGTGTTGTAGATAGTAACTAAATAATTCAAATTAGTAATTTGATTGAAACTATTAAAATATTTGCACACCACAAGTTGGTAGAATACGTCGAAATGCTTAAATAATTTTGTAACATATTTGTAACACTCATATTCCGCAAATAAATATTTTTTCTTTCTTTTCTTGTCAACATTATCCTATCGTGTTTGGACTTATTTAATACTCGTTTAATAGTACTTTTACACTGCACACTACTGTTAATAGCGCAAATGAAAGCTTGTCGTGAAAATATATTATTTTAGGTGATACTAGCTGTTGCTCGCGTTTTTAATGCTCCCACAGAAAAATTTTTTCGGGATAAAAACTATCCTATGTGTTAATCCAAGATATACGTGTGCTTCGGCAGTTTTTGCGTGAAGAAGTAATAAACATACAAACTTTCGCAATTATAATATTAACTAGCTGCTACGGTGAACTTCGTTTTACCCGTTCAGTTTGTATGGGAAAAAATAAAATGTTGATTTTCCCAGTTTAATCACAAAGTATCCTTTGTCCTTCTCCTGGTTGTAAGCTACCTCCCTATCTATCGTCAACCAAATCAGTTCTGCCGTTCTTGAGTTGTATACTTTCTTTTATATATATATAGATAGGATGATGATGGATATAGAGAACTACCTCCGTGTCAGTCCAAGTCATTATTAGTAAATAGTGTAGTGGTGGAAGAGTGCATATCTAACTTTAGGGTAAATACATTAAAATTATTCATATTTTTAAAGAAAGAAACACTTGTACTGTTTTACTTATCACTTATAATTTATTACTTTGTAATTAATAGCCTACCGGTTTCGCTTATACAGCATCATCAGGGCTAAAACTTAAACTACTCCTACTACTTATATCAAATACATTAAAATTAGTTTTGGAATTTTACCATAAAAAGGAAGTGAAACTAAACATACACATTTTTGCATTAATAGAGATTTGGAGAGGAAGTTCGAGATAAAATAAAGCGGAGAAAATAAACTAGGAAAACAAATAGGAAAATTAACAGAGATTAACGCCTGAAAAAATAAATTATGTTTAATACTAGCTGTCCCGGCGAACTTCGTTTCACCCGTTTTGAAAAAAGTCCTGATTTTCCCACTTTCCCTGCGATTTTCCCGGTTTTTCTCTCCATAAAAACCTTCTCCTGACAATAACTGATCGAATAAAAAAAGTATTAGCCAAATCGGTCCAGTCGTTCGGAAGTTATGCGTTTACCAACACATTTAGCGATTCATTTTATATAACAGCTATATAAAATATTATACAAAATATTAATTAATGGGATAATTCAACACTCATGACGAAATAAAAGACCTAAAGCCACTAGCTTGTAACTAAAATGTTATTAAACGAAAATCTATATCTCAATATATATATAAATTCTTGTGTTCACGTTTGTCACTGAACTCCTTCTAGACGACGGGATCGATTTTTTTTGGATTCGAGAACGGTTTAGATTCACAATGTGGTCTCCTAGAAAATGTTTTGTTATTTTTTAATAATAAGTAGTTGTTAATTTTGGAATATTTCACATTGGATCCGATAGACTAGGCTATTGAAGCATAAAATATCATGTAGTAGCTGTTAATGTCAAGCGATACGAAGTTTGCTCGGAAGGTCAGTATTATATGAAAATTAATCACCATTTCGCGTGATCTGATCTAAACAGATAGACCGCTTTTGTTCATTGTTTTTTTGTTATATTAATTATTGTTAGGAGAAGGTTTAAATAAAAAGGAAAACCCAGAAAAAATGTATAGTTTAAGTAAAGTTTTGATGCCCATATCACCGAAGAGAGAATAGAAATTGTACATTCTCAATTTTCTAATAAAATGACGTTGCCTTGAATGAATAATAATAAAGTACGGTAATAATAGTCTAACAATAACGAACGTCTCAGTACTTTTTGAGGTATGATCTATTATTTAAAAAGTCGTGTGAAAGCAAAAAAAGGAAAACAATATTTTATTTTTTCCTACACAAACTGTACGGGTGGAACTCTTATATTCTAAACTAGTATTATATTATGCTAATGACCAGATTGCTTAATCAGCAGCTCGAAAATTGAATCGCCATCTTATCCCAAGATAAGTCACGCTCCAATCTTCTAAAATACCACTAGACTTCTATTCTGTAATAATTTTATTGTATTTGTTTGTCGAATATTTTTATGAATATATCGAGACCGAAACCAAGACCAGACCGAATCAAAGACCAAGACCAAAACCAAGACCACGACCGAATCAAATACCCAGAATAAAACCGAGACCAAGACCAACACTATGAACCTATTCCGCCTACGTATCATCGTCGATCAATGTTATGTGAGATACATCAACAAAATCTAGCGCGATCCCAAATCTAACAGCGACATTTGTTGTTGTGACTTGAAGTTACTTACATACATAAATAATACTACTTGGACTATTATTCTAAGACGCTCTACAAATAACACGGCAAACATATTTACAAACCTTCTTTAAA
Source organism: Calephelis nemesis (assembly GCA_002245505.1). NCBI lineage: Eukaryota > Metazoa > Arthropoda > Insecta > Lepidoptera > Riodinidae > Calephelis > Calephelis nemesis. The sequence continues at coordinate 3,255 of NJDD01013195.1, read as the reverse complement.
ACACTAATCACCGAGTCTGGTCTAACAGAATGAAGTTAGCTGAAATAGCTAGTATCAGATAATAAAATAAACTACTATTTGTAGGGATTTGGATTTATTCGAGGTATTTGTACTATAATCTTTTGTAATACTTACAGCCCTCGAGTCAACAGGTCGAAAGGTCAAAAGGTTGTTCGGTGCAGAACCTTTGAAAATATAATTCTAAACAATGATCGCATTTCGTGTGTGAGTCGGACTTGCGCAAGAAGGGTTTCGTATTATCATCAAGTAGTAAATTGCAAACTTATAGGTAGGTTTTTGATTCATCCGGGCAGCATCAAGACGCTCACGCGAATACGCTCGGCTATGGTTCGCTCCGTGAATAACAAAAATAGCACGTTTACTGTATTATTTGCCTTTATTTTTTTTAATTTATAGTGTTTGTAGTTATAGCGGCAACGGAAATACATCATTTGTGAAAATTTCAACTTTCTTCCTATCAAGGTTTATGAGATACAACCTGGAGACAGACAGACAGCGGAGACCCTTTGGGTACGGAAGCTTTTAAACATCGATCGGTGGTAAAAGCTTTATTAATATTCCTTTAAGTATCGTATAAAAACGAAACTTGGTGTGCTTGACAGGCAATTGTCGAACAAACACATTAAATCTTCGCGATTTTCAAGAAAGAAATAATAAATAATTCATCGCTCCCGCCTTACTCAGACTAAGTACACCATATTTTACATCCAAGGCCCTTCTAGGGTTGCGAAATACAGTCGGGTAATCCTATCTATCTTTGATTTATACTAGAACTAGTGTCAAGGAAATTATGTCGGCTCTATATCATAGTTTTTTGTAGCCGTAATATTATAAGCTAAAAGAAAATATATTTAAGGTTTTCATTCAATAACACAACAATTTTAAAAATCAGTAAAAACCCGAATTAATCTTAAAATTAAAAATTTTCAATGAATCCCTGATAAACATATTCTACTAATATTATGTATATATATCGCCTCTGTGGTTAGCAGTTCAGTTGTTGAACTTGACTGCATGAGGTCCTGGGTTCGAATTTCGGGTCGGGCAACAAAAGAAAATATGGTTTTTCCAATTTTCTAATAAAAAAAATTTTGCTCGGGATAGGATATGTGCCCGGTTTGCGATAGGCTTGCTACCTATCACATTGTGGGACTTAGTATCTTAGGCTAGTCATGGGTACCCTGTTTGTGCCTCTGCCTACCACTTCGGGGTTATGGGTACTTACTAATATTATAAATGCCTGCAATTCATAAAAAAAACACGAAGCCCATATC
>NJDD01013187.1:52162-65252 GCA_002245505.1 Calephelis nemesis | reverse complement strand
CCCCGCCTCACGCAGCAGAGTCCGCGCGCCGTCAGCTGTCGCCGCGTCCGCCGTGGACACGCACACCTTCACACCCTTCTCACGCCATCTATAATAAAGCAACAAAATTACCTAAACTGTCAGGGAAATTTGGACCGCTAAGTTTTACAAACACGTTTTATACAATTTGGACAAAAAATGAAAATAAGTACATAATTATCATTTCCAAATAATTATTTTCTTAACTTTGTTAAAGTACTTTTTTAAGGTTCCGAAGCGAAAGGCCAAAAAATGGACGGACAGGCATGGTAAATTAAAATAATAATAATAATAATATATAATTAAAAATTGTCTCCTAAATATCTGCGCAATTCATTTAATTTTTTACACTCACACGATTCACACTGTCGTTCATCTGTCCGTACTCAGTTGCGATTTCCCACAAGTCATTCTGCTGCATATTCGCACTCCTTTACAGTTCATGCTATTAGGTTATGGAACTCTCTTCCTAATGAGATTCATGAATGTGAAACCCTAGTTTCTTTCAAAAAACAATTAAAAGAACTTTTTATTTAGAGTTATTTATCTTTATTCGTGTAGATAGTTATATTTCGGTATGTATTATGTTTAGTATGTAATTGTATTTAGTATGTAGTTATTTTTTTTGTATAGTTTTGTACACCAGGTCTACATATTCCATTTATTGTTTTCCTTTAACGGGTTGGCTGGAAGAAATTTCATTAATTTGAGATAAGCTCGCCCTTTGTATGTTTATTTTAGTCTTAAGTTTTTCTGTATTTTTTTTCTTGTGTACAATAAAGAGTTAATAATAATAAATTATAAGTCTGTCTGTCGGCCCTTACGTTACAGCCACTTTTTTATACAGTAAATTTAATATATCAGTCAATAAAAAAAAAAAATTTAATAAAAGAAGAGGGCAACTGAGAAGTGGATCCTTTGATGGTAGGTGATCACGTACACCAGGAATGTCACAAATCCGTTGCCGACTAATTAGACTACGCTCTTGTCTTGAAGGTATTGTAGTGTACCTGCGTATACACCAGGACTGGTAGCCGGTGCGCACCCCACTGCGGGAGTTGAACACGAGCGCCGAGGCGCCGCGCACTACCAGCCACTGCGCCAGCTCCAGACCGAAACCGCCTAAACCACCTGTCAAACACCAAAAAACGCACACATAAGGACTGTGTTAATTTGAAGGTAGAATTGCAATGATTTGTGTATCTGTTTGTTGACATATTTTATTCAACACTTAAGAGTAGGTATGAGTTAAATAATGAGAAAATGCATGTTTGTATGCTATAACTAAATAAAATGAACGGATTGAACTTTTTAAGTGCCGGCAGAAGGGAAAATTTGAATATTGACCTTGTGCATTTTTGATATTTTGGAATGGTTAGGGAATAATTTTGCACGAATTGCTTTAATTATCAGTATGACAGTACTATCATTTATGATATCATTTAAAATGTAATATTAATTTATTGCGCTATCGTACACAAATATGACAACACGAACATTCGCGCAAGCGCCCTGCACCGTCTTACTAATTTCCGATCAGGTCACGTGTCCTGACGCTAGTTTAGAAGTTTTTACCCATTCCAAAAAAGTGCGCTACGCCGCTAAAGAAGTTTTCACTTCAAAATTGCTGAAAGTTTTCATTACGATCATTTTAAGAGATTTCATTAGTTTAAATGTTTTTGTTGAGAAAAAATGTAAAATATTTACTGACCAACAAGGACATAGCTCTTGCCGGGATGCATGTAGGTTCGCGGGACAGCTGAAATAAGACGTGTTCCTGTCTTCGACAGCGTTGTTTCCTCCTCGCGGACGCGGAGTAACACCTTGCCAATATGCTTGCCGGTTGCCATGTATCTGTAACATTGAGATGGTTACTCTACTTAAAGATACGTTGTAAAACTGGTTACAATGTTTACCGAATCGGAATATGATTTGATAAGAGCAGAGGTTGGCCGGAAGAAAAGGGCAATTTTTTATTGGTTGAAAACTAACACTATAATATGTAATTCACTTAATAGAAGGCCGTGTTAGAGTCTTGAGTATCAAGCTTGAAGTTTATCCCCTCCTGCTTTAACTACCTTTTGCATCCATTTTGTACGGGTAGTATTTATTTAGTCATGTAGGATTGCGGTTATGAGGTAATGGCCTACCTGAATGCCTGCTCGAGCTGCTGGTCCGTGTAGACAGTGCTGGGCAGTGGCCGCACGGCACCGCTTGCGATACCTTCATCCACACACCGCACCACGGCGCGCTTCTCCTCGTTCTCGCCGTCGGCGTCGAACAGAGCGTCCAGCAGGATGCCGTGGAAAGTTGTGTTTTTCAAGAATATTGACATACCCTGGGCATTTACATATCATATTTTATACATTACTCTATTTTTACAGCTTGACCTAGTTAAAAAAATGAGGAATGAAATAAATGCGTAAAAGTAAAAAAACTGGACATTTTTCGAAATTTCTAATAAATACTAAAAACAATTCACATCGTTATAGATTGTGATTTAGAATTCATGAATAAAAGCACTTGATGGAAGACATCGACTTTCCGCCATTGGCCATTGAGGCCATGGTGAATAAACTTAAGTATATTCACTATTGCAAATAAATTAATTTAGCACGCTTTAAGTTCGTGCAGGAGCATTAGACAGTAGGAGATAGCTCACTATAATAACCACCAATAGTTTTGGTATTAACAAGATAATGAGATTTACTTTCATCTCTAGAATTACATTAGCATATCGCTAAACAGAGCTAAGAATCATTTTGAATATGGACATAGACATTAATGTATTTTATTTAGTTGTACTTACCAGAGCCGTATTATTGGAGAGATCTAGTTTGCCGATTTCCAAGAATCGTCCGCCCACGGCCAGGCAACGTACGGATGCCAGCAGTTTATCCGCAGCCAGTGAGTTCAGCACTAGGTCCACGCCACGTCCTTGCGTGCGGCGCAACACGAGCTGCTCGAAAGAGGTGTCACGCGAATTGGCGATGTTCTCTGGCAGCAGGTTGGGGAAGCGCTGCAATAGGAAGGCACGTTTATCCGGCGTGCCCACGGTGGTGAAGACGTTGCAGCCGGCGGCTAACGCTATAGCAATAGCGGCCTGGCCCACGCCCCCGGAGCCGGCGTGCACAAGCACGGACTCCCCGCACCGCATGCGGCCCCGCACGGCGAGTGCGTAGTACGCCGTCGCGTACGCCACCGGCACCGTCGCCGCCTCCTCCAGAGACCTGCACACGTTACAACACGGTTGCTAAGTTTTTCTATCTACAACAAGAACTAGATTGCCCCATATATTTGGTTCTATCTTTATGTAATAAATAAATATCTCTGGACAAATTACAGAAATTGAATCTAACCCCAACGTAAGCAAATTATATGCTTGTATTATGGGTGTTAGTCAAATGAATGGATGAATGGATTCTAATACATAGAAATACTTAAATATATACCAGAATAAATTTAATAAATACCCAGACCCGGAAATGCAGACATCTAAATGTTCATCACACAAATGCCATCCCCCGTCGGGAATCGAACCCGAGCCTCGCGGTCGGTCGATGTAGTTAGGCGTGTACGCTAGCCACTCAACCAACGAGGCGGTCATGTAATATAATAATAACAATTTCTCCATTCCTACAAATTATGATCAAATTTGACAACTGCTTATAATAATCTACGTCCAACTAAAGATTGATTTTTCCCGAAATATTAAGCGATAACTTTGGGAGAATCAAATAACTTTAATAAGCTAAAAAGGCCACGGACAACAGGCAGGAAATTATCAATGAGTTATTACCATAAGTATTTGACTTTTTGTACGGTGTTAGGATAACTATATATTGTAAACGTATATATGTACACATAAAAACAATGTAGAGCAGAAAGTGTAATATTGCTACAATTAGTAGTCGTTTATTAAGTAATGAGAAATAAAAATAATCATTACTCTGTAGCAATATTAAATACATAGTTAAGCTTTAATCTTCCGATACCAGTAAAACTACATATAGATTTGTTGCCTAAGGCTGTGATATCAAGTCCTTAGTTTAAGGTTACACCGCAATAAACTAAAGATAATTATCATAATGTGAGAGATGCACGGCATAACGCAAGGCGTGATAATTTGACGTTGAAAAAATATCTAGTGTACAATATTATTCTAGCTATTTAAAAAAGTACATCTAAAAGTAACAACCATCAAATCCCTAACCATACTGTAACGTTCCATGTAATCGATAAACACATAGTACGAGTTACCATGTAAGCAATACAACTTATATACAATATACATATATTACGTCAGAACCTATACGTGAAAAACGTATTCTTACCAGTACTTAGGAACCTCCCACAAGAAACCCTTGTCGGCGAGCACCGTTGTAGCCAGGCCCTTCGCTGCCACCATTCCCATCACCCTCTTCCCTTCCGATGAACGTCCGCTGAACTCCAGGCCCAAGATACATTCCTAAAACAGAAACATGCAATCAACAATAACTCTATCGCTCTACTTTGAAACTTTACATTATACTTCTAGGTTAAGTGTTAGGACGATTGACTCAATTTACGTAGACATAACAATTGTTTAATCATTATTCTTAGTACGGCTTTTGAGCAAAATATATAAACATGCCACAATGCATACGTAAACAGGTTTTATTATTGTAGTTGTTACGAAATCTTATTTTTGAGAGTCCCAACCCTCGTTATGTGAAACAAATGTTTTGAACATTAGTGTATTTATTAGTTAAAAATAGAAAAAAAAATGTCAGTAAGTGTAACCTGTCCAGCAAGATCTCCAGGCAGAGCATCTGGAGGCAGCTTCCCGGTGGCCAACATGATGTCACGGAAGTTAAGAGGTGCGTAGTATACGTGACAGAGGTCAGTGCGCGGCGACAGGGGTTTGGCCTGTGCGAACCTCAGGTCACTCTCAATCCACTTCAGCGATGACAGGTCACCCCTGGTCAATGTGTTTACGTAAGCATGTTCTACCTGAAACGCAACATAACCCATAGTTATAGTTATAACTTTTGACTGTACATCTGAGTGCAATTTTATCGTTTTTATTTAACTAACTTTAATGGAATATGACACCAAATTTTAAATTGAGAAATCTTGACCAATATTTTTGTAAAAAAATTATAATGTTATCACAGATGTAACTTCTGAAGGTGACAATCTTAAGGGTCTATAATAATTAATTTCTATAATATTCAGGAAATAACATAATATTCAGGTCTATAATATTCAGGAAATCCGTCTGCTTGTTTGCCTTCCATTATCATAAAAAAAAAGAAAAAAAATATTACGTACTTGAAGTAGAGCGTCGGCGGTGTCAGCAAGTGGTAAATGTCGGTAGCAGCCCCACACGCCGGAGCGCAGCACGTTGACGGCGAGGTCGGCAGCGACGCGCGCCGCATACGTCGGGGCGGCGAGGTCGAACCGGTCTTTGGCTCCCGGCAGGTGGAACACGCGCAGTGCACGACCGCCCGGCTCCAATCGCAGACAGGTGGCCAGGCCCAATAGGCCGCTGGACGCCGCCCGTGACACTACATACACGCGCATTGGCTCACTTTCAGCGCGCTTGAGGGCATCGCGCAGCGGCTCCACCCAGCCGTACCGCTCGTCGTCAAAATCGAGCACCACGTGGTCGGACGGCAGTGCGCCGGAGCGTCGTAGCAGCACATATTCGCAGCCAGCGGCCGCCTGCCGCGCCGCCACTGTCAGTCCAGCCTCCGCCAGGGCGGCGCTGGCCGCAGCTAGCGCACCGCGCGCCTCCTCCAGCAGCAGCATCCCACCTACCGCCACAGAGTCGGATAGAGCTCGCAGCACGCTGCGGCGGGCCAGGACGTCCGCACCGATCGCCAGGTGACATTCTGTGTCCAGCGGACCCGTCTGTGTATCTTTAGCGGTGACCTGCAGAGAATAATGTATAAAATAAATAAAAAATAATTTTCTTGTTTATCTAACCTATATAAAATATGTTTTTGAAGTAATAACTTTACCTTGACACCATGCGGTTGCATTGCGGCCGCGTAGGATGCGTTCTGAGCTCCAGCGGCGAGGCTAGCATCCACTCGCACCTGGGGTTCGCTCTCCAACAGTTCGAGAACAATGGGAAGCAGGAGAGCCTCTGCGGGACGGTCGAGCGCGGCCTCGACTACCTTGAGACGCAGCGCGCCAGCGTTTTCCAGAACTATTTGTAGGTTTACTGTAAGGGCTTCTCGTTTCGAACGTGAAGTGTCTTCGGTTGTCACGTTTAGATTGTCATACGGTACGAAAACGTACTTCTCCAGCTTGGGATCAGCTTGTGCGTTCGCTCGTCGCGGTGCCAAACTGGTTTTGACTCCACGGAACTCGACACCCCCTGAGGATATTGTGTCGATGTCCCGTTGCATGAGCACCGGCAACGCGCCTCCGACAGACGCCAGGGCCGCCATGTGCGCTACGGGATCGATCAAGGCGCGTTGTAAGCGCGTTGGAAGATAGAGTTCGCGCGTATCTACGCCTATGATACCGAATTGCAGCATGGTGTCCATGAATGCAATCCAATTGTCGTTCCAAGCCAGCTCCCCGGCTTTACCGCGAGCGTCTGAACTTTTGATGCCCCGGAAGATGCCGTCGTAGTTGTATCCGCGCAAACGAAGCTCCTTGTATATGTCCGGGTTGAGCAGCGGCAGCAGGTCGGGCTCGGGCCGCGGCTCGGGTCCAGGCGGCAGGCGCTCTGCGGCAGGGTCAGCAGCGAGCCGCACGCGTCCAGTGACGGCCACGCTGCCGCCCTCACACACCTCGAATTCGTTGGACCCCTCCAGCACGTTAATGAGGAACCGCACCGGCCCGTCGCGGGACACGATCGTCGCACGTTTGAATTGAACGTTTTCCAACACGATTGCGGTTTCTTCTAACTTTTTGTTGTGTAGTTTTGCCATTGTTTTCCAAACCAGAGTCTGTAACAATTAAGATTACAAATAAGCACTTCCAAATAAATTTTATTTTATGTAAAATTACAATCCCAATGGGCTTACGTATGTTAAACTACTATATATTTCACATCTATTTTCTGAGTAATTTATTTTTTTACAACAAAAAACAAATAACTGATATGCTACAAATAAAAACAGAATACAGTTTCTAAAATTTGTCAGATTAAAAAGCGAATAGCTGAGTGAAACAAACTTATAAAAATGGGCCTTACAAGATATCCGGTGGCAGGGAACAAGATCCTGCCGTCGATGTTGTGTCCGGCAATGAAGGCATCGTCGGCCTTCGAGAGGTCGTACTCGATGACGTTCTCGCCGGAGCGTGCCGTGCCGTAGTGCGCCACGTCCCACTCGGCGTCATGGTCCCACTTGACGTGCGAGGCCAGGGCCGGCGTCCCCCGCGGCACGGGCCACGGCACGGACGGGTAAAGCCGGGCCACCCGCGGCAGTGTGCCGGCACCGTGCAGCTTGCCGAGGGCCCCCAGCAGGTGCACGCACACGTCTGCCGCGTCCCGCCGCAGCAGCCCCACGTTGACGGCGGGCGCGGGCCGGGCGCGCCGCAGCACCGCTTGCAGCAGCGCGTGTGGTGCAACCTTACGAAATATACAAATAACATTTAAATCTAGACATATTTTATGAAGATTTTATTTTTCTTTAACTTTAAGTCATCTTTAATGGAACAGGAACGGTTTTTTGTTTTTTATTATTAATTTTGCTAAACATTCTCCATCTTACTCAAAAAAATAATTACATCCTGTTGAGCACACTTTTAACTATTTGAAATTAGATTCATATGCTGCCATGTCATCCTAGTATCCACGTGCTGGTTAAATGCCAATTTTAGATAGTTTAATTGAATAAACATCTTTTTTGTGGTTAGACCTGAACTATACAGACCTTGTATTTTATTTTTGTCACCAGGTTTATTTGTAAGCTCAATGTAAATTAGGATTTTAGTGTTAATTATAAATTTAACTTTTGATTTCAGAATATATTTTATGTAAATACATAGGTAACAGTAAATCACCTTAAAATAGTCTCGCTTTACTATGCCATTAAAGTGGTACAATCATATTTTTGTCAAGATAGCAATATCTTGTGTTTTTTTTTCATTGATGAAGGACTTTCAGTAAAAAAAATCATAACCTCTTTTTAAACCACTGAAAACAATAGTGTATGCTTATTTTTGGATGCTAGTCGTTGTAGAATAATAATTTAATCAATTGCAATGAAGATCAGGCATTAAACTTATTAAAAACAAAATTTGTCAATTAAAAAAAACTAAAACATAATTTATCTTCTGTATAAATTTCAGGATTAGAAAAACCTTTTTTTTCACTTAGACCATACAAGTGGTACTTATTTGCGTCGACGTTTTTTTAAACTACCACCGGATCGCAATTTCGGTCACACACTGAGAAAATCCAGCGAAATAAAATCAGAGGGCTTGACTTTTCTCTGTTATTTTAAAGACTTTTTATAATATACACATAGCCGAATCCTGCACTAGTGTCCGATTGGCGAAAGGTTTGTCACCTAAAACATTGTGTGATCAAGTAGTATTTTCGGCTAATCATGTGTTTTTTTTTTGGAAGAGCGGTAGACTCTTCGAAAAAAGACGTGAAGATATTATATTTAGGTATCTAGATAACACGTAGCACTACCCACCTCGACGATGAGCGCCCGCTCGGGCACCTTGCTGAGCGCCTCGGCGAACCGCACCGGCGACAGCAGGTTGTTGACGTGGTACGCCGCGTCACTCAGCCGCGCTGTACATACACATTACGTTTATATTTATAGTTGTTATAAATAATATGTAAAAAGTGCTAACACTATATGCCATTCGCCCTGAAAGCCTAATTTTCAAAAGGTAGTTTACGATACCTTCGAAAAGTCCATTGTTATAAAAAATATAAAGTATTTTAAAATGTATTATCATCCTAGGTAAAATAATATAATATATTAAATTATGGTAAATATATGATTCAATGTATTTAAGGAACAAAGAACATAAAGTTGTCACACTCATGTACCGCCAATAATTTTAATTTTGTTTCGTTAAACAAGTTACGATTCCTACTGTTGCAGCTTTCCGTGATACTGTGATCAATAACAGTTAATTAACAATAATAGTAAAAATGTGTATGTATTAGTATACAAATGTAAAAAGTAAAACGTCTTCATGACATAATCGTTCGTAGAGTGAAACATAAAAGAAGTTTTATTTAAAAAAACTTTATAAACTTCGTGTTACCGGTGCAAGCACCTCAAGATATCTTCAAGTTACTTCACAGCTCAACCTACGACCTCATTGTGAGCTAGCTTGAAGATATATCGGCCAGCGAAACAGATATCGCGAAGAAAGCAGTGTGGAATTCGTCGACAGCATACACTGTTTTTTTGTGGAGCATAACAGAGAAATATAACTTGTAACAGAAAAATGTGAAGGCAAATGTCTTTTCATGTGTCGACAAAGGAATTTCACTTCAATAAAAATAAATGTAGATAGCAAACAGTTTTATGCTTATAAAACAATGAACACTTGCGCTGCGGTAGAAGTATTTACGGTGTTGTTAAAAACCCTCCGAGCTGCTGCAGTATTCTCTAGCAATTAGTTACGCTATTACACTTACCCAGGTCAGAGCCCCACTGGTCTTCGGGTATGGAGGAGGAGACCCACTTGGCGGAGCGCGGCTTGGGGTTGGGGATGACACGTTCGAGGCTGCGGCGCAGCTGCGGGGCGGCGGCGGCGATGTACTTGCTGTGGAACGCCACGCCCGAGCTGTTGACGCGCCGCGCGAACACGCCCTCCGCCGACAGCTCCGACACAAACTTCGCAATCGACTCCGGCGGACCTGATATCTGCAATCAAAATCACGTTCATATTGTAATTTATCACAAAAGCATCAATATTAAACACCTATTCCATATATTACAGAGAGCAATTTTTATCTGTTTTTAAATCATGAGAAATATTTTATGCGAATTTTACCATTTTAATAATACAAGTGGTCGCCCATTGGTCGAAATGCGGCCATAATAAATTTTAATATCTTGTTGATAGGAACACCATCTTCATTTATCGAGACCAACTACTTTGTTTCTAAACTTTTTAGTGCGCCATCTGTGATCTTTTATCGTTATCATCAATATATTTGTTTGTGTGTGTCAAATGCATGGTAGTACGTGTAATGTTTTATTTTTTGAATTAATGCACCTTATAAACATTACCATTAAAGAATATTAGCGTTCTTCACTTCTCCTACACATAAACTATAAGTGTGCGAAATTTCATACTCCTCCATCACCGCAATTTTCGTAAAAAGGGGTCCAAAGTTTTTGCTTCAAGTATTATGTTATGATATGTGGACGATAACAATTTGCACCTTCGTGTTGAATATGCCACTTTTTCTTTCTAAGAAGAAATATCGTTTTATATATATTTTATTAGGCTACATAATAACTACATATATCTATGTACATAAAAGAAAGTGGTGTTAATTACACTATTTATAATTCAAGAACGGCTGAACCGAATAGACTGGAAATTGGGGGGGAGGTAGCTTAGAAGCGGGAAAAGCACATAGAATACTTTTTATCCTGTTCAATTGTGAGGAAACTGGGAAAAACAACATTTTAATTTTTCCATACCAACTGAACGTTCGAAACGAAGTTCGCAGGAACAGCTAGTATTATATATACATAACACGTCTAAGCATAATTAGGGATGCTCGACAGATATATATATATATATATATATATAGCAAGAGAGTACCGGTTTCCCAAGGTTAACATACACTATTTATTGTGTTCTATCTGTCAAGAACAACTTAAAATTTTATTTTTAATTATATATTTTTGTTATTGTCTTGCTGATTCAAGGCCAGTATTAAATAAGTTTAAAGTGAATTTAGAGTTATTAATATATTCGATCTGGATGCTGATTATGTATCCCAGTTGCCAACACGAAATGGAAAAGTGTATATCAAATACCTGTCAAATGATGTCATTTACGTTTGCTATCTCTATTGTATTTCTGTTGCTCACTGGAGATAGCAAATATAAAACACGTCATTTGACAGCTATTTGAAGTACACTTTTCCAGTTTGAGTTGACAACTGAGATACATAAACAGCACCCTGGTCATCTTCATTTTGAACTGATTAAAAAAATTAAGAGTTTTTATGTTCGACTCCTTCATTATTTTGCGTGTTAATCAATTTATCCTTCATTACTAAACCAATTTTAAAAAATATATTTTTTTGAAAGATTGTACTTCTGAGGTGATCCTATTGTCACGAGGTATGAATTTGATGATGGAACCCCAGTGAAATTTAAGAAAATACTCGATTTTTGCGTACTTAAAAAAAGTATCTTCACGCCCATATCCCCGAAGAGGTAGGCAGAGACACAACCAGAGCACCCACAACTAGCCGTAGACACTAAGTCCCACAATGTGATAGGTGTCAAGTCTATTGCCAACCGGGCACATATCCAATCCCGAGCAAATTTTTTTGTTAGAAAATTGGAGAACCCAAATTTTCTCGTGTACTTAGATGACATAATTATGGAAATCAAAGTCGTATTTTTTGCAATTTCACTATGCCTCAAACTTTTTGTGGACGTGGACAGCATCAACATTTGTATTAATCTGCCAATTAATCACTTTTATAATGTGAGAATAATGAAATACACGGAACGACATTAGATGTCGAGATGAGGAATCATTTTTATTTACAAAACATTATTCACTTTGTTTTTTTTTTTTGAGAAATAATGATGAGAACATAAACAATTACATTAGATTTGTCAATGTTTTTGTAATTGGTCAATTACTTATTTTTTGGTAGATATTAATTAATCTATTTTTTCAGAAATGTGCGATTAAAAAATTTAATAGAAGTAAGTTTTTTGAGGTTGCACAGTCAAGATACAGCAAATATTTTTTTCATTTGAACTGCGACCTCGACAGGTGGCTGATATACGATATTTTCATTTGAATTGCGACCTCAAGAGGTAGCTGATATACAATATATTATAATATAATACACTAGCTGTCTCGGCGAACTTCGTACCACCCTGTTTGTATGGGAAAAATAATGTATTGTTTTTCCCATTTTCCCTGCATTTTTCCCGGATTTTCTCTACATAAAAACCTTCTTCTTACAATAGGTAATACAACAAAGAAAGAATTATTCAAATCGGTTCCGTCGCTCGGAAGTTATGCACTTACCAACACATTTAGCAATTAATTTTTATATTATATCTGATAACAACTAGCTAACCCAGCAAGCTTCGTATCGCTTGACATTAATGCTTCGACAGTAGCGCAGTACCTATTATTAAAAATGAATTAAAACATCATTTTCCAGAAGACCAAATTGTGAATCTGAACCATTCTCGAATCCCCTTTAACACAAACAGAAAGTTTTATCAACATCGGTACAGTCGTCTAGAAGGAGTTCAGTGACAAACACACGAACACAAGAATTATGTATATAAACATACAATACGACGAATCAATAGTGGTACATCACGGTAGATAGTAACAGTACCATGGTAGTGATGGTCTGCGACAGTTCGCTTTGTACTTGCCATTTATTTATATATTTTTGCAGTGGTGGGCAAATTACAACCCGCGGGCCGCATCTGGCCCGTAAGAGATTTTAGTAGTGAGCATTTTTTTTAAGAAAAAAATATGATTCTCCTTAAAAAAATAATGTTCGAAAAGTTAAGACTATTGAAATTTGAACAATTAGGATACTGAATCTATAAAAACAATATATAATGCGTATTTCATTTATTCAGACTTCATAAATCTTTTTTATTTTAATTGTAATTTAAAATTAAAAATTGCCTTGTGTTATCTTTACTCAACGTTACATTTACAGCTCTTTTTAGGTGTTTTTATATAATATAATTTACTGGCCCCCCACTAGATTTTTTTTACTTACCGGCCCGCGGTCAAAAGAATTTGCCCTCCCCTGGTGTAGAGTCACAATGTAGCAAAAGGAGTATATTGGCGATGTTACCGTGACACTGTCGGCGGCGTTGTGGCAGGCGGGCACGATGTCGGGCGGGCAGCGCGCTAC